>JAZAYU010000467.1:145249-326226 GCA_038501625.1 Corbicula japonica
TAAACCCCTGCCACCGTCGTCATGGTCGTGCAACAAAAGAGGTAAGCGTAATGATCAACTGTAGATGGGTTAATCTCCAGGCCTGCAGAATGCTGTAGAATATCATGTTGGTAACCTTTCTTTTTAAATTTACAGATGGTTTTTACGAATTACCGGGAGAAATTAACATCGCCTTTTATCTTCTTAAGTTTATAAATTAAATCTCCATAAAAAAACTGGCTGTGAAATTCCTTGTTGCAATAGTGATTTTAAACTGCACCTGTATTTATGAATTAGATCTGGATATCGGCGATAAAACTTGCAAAAGGTTTTCCTTAATTTGTGATACCGATAACCTTGTTTTAAAAGTTTTTCTGTAATGCATATATTACGTTCATTGAAATCATTCACATCGTTGCAAGCTCTTGAAAAGCGAACAAGCTGTGAGATATAAACCCCGTAAGATGTTGCACGTGGAACATCGCCGTCTAAAAACGAAAACTTTACTATATTAAAATTAAAATAATCTCTTTTATCATAAATTTTAGTAGTGACGTAACCATTTTCAATAGACAGATTTAAATCAAGGAAGTTTGCTTGTTTTTCTGAAGTGTTCGCTTTATTAAGCTGTAGTTCTTTAGGATAAATCTTAATAACCAGTGATGGAAAATGCTTATTATCTATATTTAATAAATCATCAAGGTACCTCGAGGTGTTGTTAAAAGTTGTAATAATATCATCTTGATGTTCGGTAGAAAGAGATAACATAAAATCTATTTCATAACAGTTTAAAAACAGATCAGCAGCAAGCGCTTTAGAATGTCAAATGTTATAAGCCTGTTTTTTAATTAACCAATGTTTCATAACGACAGTCTTGGAAATATCAAGTGTTATTAGTTTCAAGAAATGTGATATTCAGGGTGACCATCACCGCGAAACAAGGACAAATGATTAGAAATGTTACAAAAGGACCTCATAACTCTGCAAAAAGCGTGTTCCCTATTAAGTGTTCTTTGTGCTTGCAATTCTATTAAATCTGTCCAATGGTTTTGACTGCTGTCTACGAAATGGTGTTTTTCGTAATACTTGTTTTGAGTTTATTTCGCATTCATGGGTTTGTCGTAAAAATATCCCATCTCTGGGCTTACTACAAGAGGACATGTTAACATAATGCTGATTCGATTGTAAAGATGTAAAATATTCGTTTTGCCTGCTTGCAGTACCAGGCTGGTTCCGGGTAGTACAAGCGTTCACTATTATTGGTATCGTATGTCTGGCTTTGGGAACTATCTTCGCAGGATACTATATGAAGAATGAGTCGATGACCAGTCGCTTGACGATATCAGCAATTGCTTTTGTAACTGGTGGTAAGTCAGCTTTCTGGCAAATCTTTAACTATACGGGGTATTCCATTCATGATTTCAAAATTCTCTCCATCTGACATATCTACTTAAAAAATTTAGCTTAAGCGGCTAATGATTCTAAAAGCCCGTCGAGAATCTTGTATTATCAGGCTATGCATTGAAGCGACGGTGATATAATAAAGTCACGTGATTGTAACTGCTACGTGTCCATAGACCATTGCTGACGTTAATTAAGATCTTTGACATCACACGCTTGACCAACGTTCTCTGCGATGCTGTACAGTTGTTTTCAAATCTCTATAAAGCATGACTTGTTTATTTTCAAATTAAAATAACTAATAACCCGCGGGGTGATTCATTGTCGTTCAGATGCGTAGATATTATATGATATAATAATAAATATTCATGCTTTAATCAATAGAAATAAGGAGATATTTAAAACTCTTCAGATATAAAAATAGTGCATGATTTAAAAAAAAGATCAATTTCATATGGGACACGCCTTGGGAAAATGTCTCTTCGGTCATATTTTACACTTTTGAAAGCTTTTGATATTGTTAAATAGTCCAAACATATTTGGATAAAGATTAATTACTAATCATTTTGTTGGTTCCCGTTTCCCTCTAAAAAGGAATTTTCCAATATATGAAAAGGGAAGACCTTCGACCACGACAAATATGAAAATATTGCAGGTTCAGTTTGATTGAGCCTTTCCAAAACATTTTGAACTTGGACATTATACTGTTATAGCAAATTCCATTTTAACCTAGCTAGTACGCCAAAAGACGTTTACTTAGTTCCGAGGTAAATTTAACCTTAATTTAAACTAATCAAATAATTATATTTTTTGTGATTAAATCACCATATTTACTCATTTTGACTTTAGATTTCTTAACGCAAATCAAATAATGCGGATATTAAAAACATAAACGAATCATCAATTATTACAACTCCGCCCCACGAATCACGTTATCGCGCTACTGTATTACTTATTTTCTATGGTCGATGTTTATAAAAGAGGCGTTTCTTTACTCGAGGCGCCGAACATATCGATTTGGATATCGATCGAAAGTTAATATTAGTATTTTTAAAACCGAAAGCAACACAAAGAGTGAAACCGATTATTTTATTGATAGTATCAAATCGCTAGACTACCCAATTTATTACACACTTCCAAAATGCCCTTTCACTGTAAAAGTTTTTAACAAGTTCAGAAGAAGATGATAAAATTATACTTTGTCTGTGTTTGACCTTTCGGTAAATAAATCAAGAACCAGCAATTATTATAATAAGGCATATGAATAGTTTAAATCCAATTTGCGATTTTATCACTGTAGATAAATATAAACACAGCCTGAATCCTGCAGTATTGGATGGAATTGAAAAGGGTTCTTTTTTAAATAAGATGAAATTGATTTTTGACATGCTAAGTTCTGGTACTCAGGCTTTATCAATTGGGTTTTCTTTTTAATCTTGTATTTTGCTATTTTCAGGTTTGTCATATTTACTGGCGGTGATCATTTTTGGTGCTAAGATGAAGGACGATTTCGATTTCATTACTGGTTTCTACTTGGCGATTGGGACAGTTTTGTTTGCAATCACAGCCTCCTCCGCAATAATTATATCAAAGAGAGCAACAGGCAGCTACTCGACTATATGAGATGTAATGAATACATCTAAACATGTACACGCTTTTTACAGTGCTTCTCAGAGACGCAAATTGGTAATTCCTTACATCTATGGCATGCCCGCTGTGTATAATTGTTGATGAAATGGCACTTGTCAACCTTGATTTGCAAGTAAATCTTGAAATAATGTACGCAGAAATACACATGAATTTTGACAAAGCGCAGAATTTGGAGCCCACAGAAATAACCACTTATATGGTAGTGGTTAAATGACCGTTGGTTTATAATTGTGATGTACCGTGATTTCTCCCTTTTTAATGAAATATACAATCCTGTCATCATTTATTGATCAAACATAAAGTCAGACCAATATTTTATGGTATTGCTTTACAAAACACTTTTTATTGGATATTTGTACGCATCTTCCTATCCATTTCATAATTTGCCTTCCATGACTGTCCATGAACAGGCTCAATCAAACCGAGCCTGCAATATTTTCATATTTGTCGTTTTTGATGGTTTTTAAAGTTCCCTTTTCATCTGTTTCAAAGGAACAAAAACTAACATGACTTTTCATTTACTATTTTATTTAATTTAAATTGCGTTTATCATTTACCTGATACATGTATGTATATTGTTAAACACTGGTGTTTCAAAAAATCTGTTATTTGAGAGAAAGAAACCAGAGAAAAAATATGAAAACCATTTTTCTGGGCCAATTTATAGAACTGATAATAATGTACTTGAGTTTGAAAACATGCAATAAAGAAAACGGCGTCCAACTAGCCTCCGTATTAGAAACATGAAGATTTAAGATCCTGCAAATAATATTACATATAAAAATTGTGTATGTCTGTGTAACGTGCCCCGAGCGGAAGGCACATAAAACGGACTATTTGTCTCAGCAAATATATGATTTTTCTCTCGCAAATGATCTCAACATATATCTGAGCAATGAATATTGTTTGAAACAATATAATGATTTTTTCTCTGAGCTACTTTGCTAAAAAATGATTATAATGATTTCAGAAATGATTGGCTTTGAACAAATAATCAATGTAAGAATTGCCGAAGACATGACAATATCCCCAGGACAATGAACCTCCTGGACAAAAATAACTGATACAATGCTGAAGTTTCAACCACTCGCCCAAACAAATATCACAGTCCGAAACAAAACAATTACACATGAACTTCAAGCACGATCTCAGCGCATATGCTGAGCAATAAAACTATATATGGAACTACACTGATGTTTCGAACTACTTTCTACTGATCCTCAAACAATAACACTCTTACAAAAACACACCTGAGCAACTAAAAGTTTCAAAATAATGCTCAACAGGGTTTGAACTATCACTTATCAAACAAAACCCTAAACAAACAACATTTGAAACTCAAATCTAGCCTAGCCTGTTGAGCAATAGTGTTTCAGACGCATGTGTTTCCAGCAATTGTCTGAAAACACTATTTAAAACCCTATCCTCAACTCCTATTCTCAAACTACCTTACAAGTGGCTCAGATGCATGTGTTTTCAGCAATTGTCTCAGGTCACTATCTAAAACCCTATCATCAACACTTCTGCTGAAGCTACCTTACAAGTGTCTCAGACGCATGTGTTTCCAGCAATTGTCTGAGGACACTATCTAAAATCCCTATCCTGAACACTTACTCTGAAGCTACCTTACAGGTGTCTAAGATGCATGTGTTTCCAGCAATTGCCTGAGGACACTATCTTTAACAACCCTAGCTTCAACCAATACTTTCACATTGAAACAACCCGGCCACTATGCCCTAGTACAGAGTTGTACTATATTGGACCTATAATGCAGACCAATGTTGAATCCAAATTCAACGATGTGAACACCTCGACTCTCAGAAACAGACTGCCCAGTGTCAAAGAACGGCATTTGCTTTTATACCATTTGAGGAACTCCTCGGACTTTACCGTTCAACCACACTAATTTAACACAAAGCATTAAAATTACCGAAAAGAATTAGCATTTAGACTCGTGCAAAGCTATATCATCAAATAATTTTTTCTCACATCTGTTCTTAATGTAAAATTTGATTCATTTTAACCAACGGGAAGCGAAAGAAACAATATGTGAATAAAAGAAGAAATAATTATTGAAAATTGAATAGTGGTGCATGAGTATTTAATGGGGTACAGGTGTATATGATTGGGGTACGAGTGTATCTGATATCATTTAAAATTAAGTTATTATAATTAAATAGAATATATGGAAGTTTTGAAAACAAAAGGACCCAACATATTTAAACATGTATTTGAAACAATAACCATGACTTGTGTATTAACTGTTGTGCTTATTCTATTTTTCATCTGCTTGTATATATGATTATCCAACTTTAAAAGGAGCGAGCTCCGCGTCCTCCATCTTCCAAATCGCTTAATGATTTTCATGAATTTTTAGAAGATTTTTTTGTCCTGCTGATCCATATCTAAAAGCTAGCGGGCGATCAATAAACGTTAACTAAATCCGAATCAATCAGATAAAAATGAAAGTGAAAGTGAAAACGGTTAATAGTAGCCACATACACAATTACAGAACCCTCCACGGAGACCAGCAGGAAGGATAGCGGAAAAGATAGTTGAGGCGGAGTTCTTACCAGGTTCTAGAGTGCAAGAGACCCAAAATCCACATCTACTGCAGGCGCATGATATATAATATAATTTAGACGTGATTTGTTTTAGCTTCTGCCATCTTCTAGTTTTATCACCGACAAAACAATTATCAAAATCTCAATAACGACAAAATGCCGTTTAACGATACTTCACACATATGCATGTAAAAAAAATTCCTTTTACATATGGTAAGACACGTTAGAACAGTTAAGAAGAAAATAAGATCTAATAATTCCCTAAACAACACGAAGCATTATTTTAATGTCACAAAAGTTATATGAAACTTACAACAATATCGTGTCCTCGAGACTTACATATGTAAACTATACTACTCAAAGTTTGACAAGCTTTATTACTTACATAAGGTTAAAACGATAAAATATTTGCTGTGATTTTGAAAATTTGGTAATTTGATATTAGCTTTGTGCCTAAAGAGGGCATGAGCTGTCAAACTGTTAAAACTTGGTAGGAGTAATAATTCGGGATAAAACGGAAAGTGATCCCTATCAAATTTTGAGTAGAATATATCAGATATTATCAAAAGTTTGTTTGAGCTTCAATTTCCTGGTCGCTTCCTGGTCGCGTAAACATGTGACAAACGTTTCTCTATTTTCGTAGTTGAACGTTCTTTAAAAAAGAACACAACATTTTCTTGTCATGATCATTACACTCATGAGAGAATTTTAACTAACGTTTTTTATTGTTAAGTTTTTGTAAATTTATGTTATTAGAATTTTATGGAATTTTTAAAATAGGTAAAATAAAGATACACTACATGTAATAATAAGTATATGGGCAAAGTTTCATTGAACAGCATTATGCCATTACATAAATTTTGACATTTTAATTTTAAACCTCTGTCAGTGCAATGTGGACTAAAGGCGGCCCTTAAGACAGTTGTGGTATTATTGCAATTGTAAATTTGGTAACACAATAAAAATGAACATAGTTCTATGTTAGAATCTGATGAACGTTAAACAAACTTTCCAAATAAACATCGTTTTTTATGTATTCGAAAATAAATCAAAAGATAAGCCTGTATATGGTGACATGATTTTTCTCACTTTCCCTCGTAAATACAAATTTTATCATGCTTATTACAATGTTCCTGTAAAGGAAGACAAATAGCTCTAATATATTTATTTTTTCACCGATTTCATTTGCACGAATCTCATGCACTATTCTTCATTTGTACATTACATACAAAACTAGTTTACTCGCATTCAAGTTATCATCTAATATTTCGCCATAAATTTTCTTTCATGAGAGTTCACACTGAATAATTTGTCTTACGCGATCATAATTTCATAAATGTCTTATATGGATGTATGTGAAATATTTCTGCAAGTCACCAATAGTATAGATGTCTAGATGGAAATAAAAAAAAACTTCTTTAAGATATAATATTTTTGGCAAAAACCGTCTTGCTTAAATGAGTTATCTAATCATTTACACGTCATTACAATAACAATGTCATATCATCACTAATAATACATTTGATACAACTGAATGATAATTAAGATAATACATTGATTTATTACAATTTAATAATAGATAGTTAAATATACAAACAAAAATGTTCAAACGACAACAAATATAAACAAATAAAAACGGTATAAACGCAACGAAAAGGAAACTTTTGTTTTGAAAGAAAAGAGGGTGAGCTTTACAGCAAAACAGTAAGTCTTAAAGTTTTCGTTACAGCTTTTAAATTAAGCAAATACTAAAACGTATTGAAGCCAGCAAGAAAAAAAAAACGAAAAAAACAAAACAAAGTCGTCTGACAACTGCCTATCAACATGTTACTGATGGTGATTCGTCTTCTAAAATCTGTTCCATTGTTTTACAATAACATGACACAGAATGAGTACCTTCTCGTCAGAGATTGAGAATTGTGCTGAACAAATATTATAAGTAACATCAGCATCAACATCAGCACCAACAACTGCAGCAATAAGATCATTCAAGTAATATTTTGCATAACAAATTTACGGCACACAAGGCCCTCTGACATATTATAAGTCCATTATTTGTAGACAGTACAAGATGTCAATATAATTATTAAAAACATATTTTGTTTTCATTGAACAGAGTATTTTGTTAGAATACTAGACATCTGACAACATTCAAAACATTTGAATGAGTATCTCGTGAAAGTAGTTCTTAAGATGTTGTTTGTCTTTTGGTTTTTGAAGAAGTTACCAATTTAATGTTCCCGTAGAAGATAACGGAAGAGTTCAACTTACGAATCCTTAACCTATGACATAGTTTTTCTTCTCTAATTACCTGTGATTGAAAAGAACCGTTTCTGCCGGTATAAAGTATCCTTGCATTGTTTTTTCATTGTAACAGTTTGTGGCGTCCTATTTGAAATTGACCTTCTTCTAAACCCATTCTCTCATTACCTCTCTACTTTTTGTTTGGGAGGCTGCGTTGTCTGGGTGTAGCAATTCCGGATATGCATATTTCACTTTTTTCGATCTTATGTTTGAATGATTGGGTGGTTATTTCTTATGGTTCTCCTCGTTACATCAACTTTTAGTTTCTCAAACGTTTCCAACTTGCATTTGGGCTGAAGATTATAAAACTGAGTTTGGAAACCAGTCTCAATTCACTGGTCGCCATTTCAGTCAATCAGATGCTTGAGATTTGAGACTGGTTTCCATGCACAGTTTTATAACCTTGGGCATTAGAATTGATATAATTATACATTGATATGATGGTTCGATTGCAAGAATCAAGGCCCGTTATTAAGTCAAAACATACATTGTTCCCTCGTGAAATGCAATTACATGTACGACTGCACCACCTTTTGTTGATACCTTTATACTTGTGTATGTACCTTTATTATTATTTTGTTTAAATTTATCTCAAAATACGTTTTCACACAATGATGGATAAAACGCATTTATTTCTCAAAAGGTAACGATGCTGATTACTCTTCTACTGGGGACAGCATTTGGGGGTGTGGCGACGGTTCTCGGCATCGTCTCTACGGCTACACCATACTGGATTAAAACAAGTTTGAGTCATTTAGGTCTTTGGGAAGAGTGTATTGCCCGTGTCTTTTCCACAGAGATTAAATGTACGGATGTGACTGCTAAAGATGGTAGACATGAACTGTTTAATGATTATTCGCAGCTGTATTTCAAAATAAACTACATATTAAGCACCTTTAGTTCGCCATGTTTTGCAAACTTAACTTGGTTATTTTTAGATCGTTAAGAATATTTTCCTATATTCGAGAAACATCATTTTTAGTTTTACATTTTCCGAAAAAGGATTTTCGAAAGAAATATGAACAGTCCGTTCTTTGTTATAGGTTAAATGTGTTACATGTAAGACATTTCAAAACATGATTGCGTGATGAGGCTTTTTTCCGGCACTTGTGGTAAATGTTATTTCTCATTGACGTGAACAGTGAACCATATTTCAATAAAGTTATCATTATCGTACATTCAGTCTATACTGCTATGTTTTAATTCCTCAGGGATTGCTTTCTACATTCACTTCTTATACCCCTTCCCACCCACTAAAATACTCTCAGACAGTATGGAGGCTATGTCTGCTGGATGTGGTCATTCCTGATATGCCTATTTTACTTTTCTGTAACCACAGTAGTTTTGTTTGTGCTGCGTGGCTGCCGAAAACATACATTCAGAAAATACTAATTGTCATAATCTGTTCATCCCTCAGGGATTGCTTTTTTACATTTAATCTTGCTTTTTCACACCCCTGCCCACTCACTGCTGGATTTGGCCATTCTTGAAATGCTTATTTTAATTTTTTAAAGATTTTTGACGAAGCTTGTGTATGACCTCATTTATCAAGTTTCCAGTCGCATACTTTAAACTTATTTAGGCTCGAAAAAAACATTGTATTTTTGGTTAAGTGGAATTACACAAAGCTGAGTAAACTGTATTTTCGTTAAAACCCATTGATCTGAAGTACAAAAATAATGGCAAATATCGCGAAAGTGCCATTTAGCGGCCAGCAGGTAGAAATAGATAGAAATAGATGAATTGGGACTTGAACAAGAAGCTGTGTTCGGAATGCCCCCGGTAGCGAAGTTTGTCATGATACAAATTTATAATGACAGCACAGTGTTAAAACAGCAACTAAAATCACAAGTTAGTTCTATATAATAGAAACAACTTGCTGGTACAAGAACCTGTGAATGAAAAGAATTTAACATAAAAATCAAGTAATGTTACCTATAATCTAAGATGATAAAGTACAGATTATTCAAGACAAAACTGGAACATTAACAGTATTTAAAGTAATAAATGCCTAGAAATTAATTCAAACACCGATGATGCAAGTATTTGGAAGGTAGGCATTTATAAGAGGCATTATTGAAATTGAGAAAAGTCCATCTTGCTGAAACATGTTAACTATTTCTATAAATACAAAATGGGGAGAGAACCCCAGAAATAAGGTAGCGAGAGTTATGTAACTTGTCTGGGTCATGACCTGTGCACTGTTTAGTAAGTGTGTAAACTTTCATGCCGAATTTCTGTGTAGAAATTGAAAAATATCCAACCTTCCCAAGTAGATAAACTGTTTTCCCAAGTACAAAATGGGCAGATAAACCCAGAAATAAGATACCTGGAGTTAAATAACTTGTCAGGGTCATGACATGTGTTCTGTGTAGTAAGTTAGTAAAATTTCACGCCAATGCTCTTTGTAGAAATTGAAAAAAATACTCTTGCCGAAACAGGTTAACCATTTATTTCGAAATGGGGAGATAATCCCAGAGAAAAGGTAGCCAGAGTTAAGTTACTTGTAAAGGTCATGATCTGTGAACTGTTAAGTAAGATTGTAAACTTTTATGCAAATTCTCTTTGTGGAAATTGAGAAATGTCCAACTTGCTGAAGCACTTTAACCATTTTTCTAAGTACAAAAAGGGGAGATAACCCCAGCAATGGTACCCAGAATTATGTAACATGTAAGGGTCATGACATGTGAACTGTTAAGTAAGTGTGTAAACTTTCATGTTAATGTTCTTTGTAGAAATTGTAGAAATATCCAACTTGCCAAAACAGGTTAACCATTATACTCTAAGTAAAAAAGTGGGAGATAAGCCCAGAAATAAGATAGCCAGAGTTATGTAACTTGTTAGAGTCATACCATGTGTACTGTATAGTACGTTTGTAAACTTTCATGCTAATGCTCTTTGTAGAAATTGAAAAATATTCAACTTGTGGAAAAAGGTAAATCATAAGTTTAAAATTGGGAGATAATCCCAGAAAAAAGGTATCCAGAGTTATGTTACTTTTACGGGTCATCATCGTTGCACTGTTAAGCACAAATGTAAGTGTGTACACTTTTATGTCAATTCTTTTTGTGGATATTGCGAAATATACAACATGCCGAAACAGGTTAACCATTTATTTTTCTAAGTACAAAAAGCGGAGATAACCCCAAAATAAGGTACCTAGCGTTATGTAACTTGTCAGGGTCATGACAGGTGTACTGTAAAGTAAGTGTATAAAGTTTCATGCCAATGCTCTTTGTAGAAATTGAAAAATAACGAACGGCTAAAAATGTTAACCAGACGGATGTACGGAAGGAAGGAAGGACGGACGGACGGACGGACAAACGGACGAACGGTTCAATCACTATATGCCGGGGGCACACAAAAAAAAAATTACCGAACACGACAAATATGAAACTATTGCATGCTCGGTTTGATTAAGTCTGAACACACCGCCTAGCTCCGTTTTAAGCGCAACTCAATATTTACGTCAATAAGTTGTACAATTTAGATCCATCCCAAACGATGGTATACAATAAAACTATGTATTAGTTGTGTCTGCTTCCAGACTGGTTCCGGGCAGCTCAAGCGCTCACTGTTGTTGGTATCATATGCCTAGCTGTGGGAACTATCTTCGCAGTTTACAATACGAAGATTGTGTCGAAGAATTGTCATTTAACGATTTCAGCACTTAGTTGCGCAACTGGTGGTAAGTCAGTTTTCTGTCAAATATATTGCTATACGAGAAATTCTGTTAGTTACTTTTTAAGTCTCACCATTTGCCATATGTTTAAGGAAGACATCCCCTAATGAGCTTCGGTCGATAATGCCACAGTTCGGTCGCGGCCGTAGTTAACGTTTTTGACCGGTAAAAAAGTAATTTTACCAAATAACACAAAATAAATTATTAATGTTTAGGTTAAAAGTTAAAATGCTTCCAAATATGTTATAGACTCCGAGGACAAACATTTCGACCGATATCATGTTAAGAAAGAAAATAATTTAAAAATCCCACGTTCTAGTCTAATGACGTACTGGGAATTCTCTGCATGCAAACCGAAAGTACAAAACCTAATGCAGGTTGAACGTGGTTTTCGGGTGAGATTTAATGCTCGTAAGCGTCAAACAATACGGTAACAACCCAGTAGAGCGTTTTTGACAGAATACACCTACGCCAACGTGTATTTATGCTACGGAAACGCCTGTAAAAATCCGAGTTTCAAATACGGACAGTTTATCTTCAAAAATTTTTTGCATCTTAAAGATAACACTCGTGGCTATAACAGATTCATTTTTTTTGAAAAATTGTCAACTAGAAGATGAATTAATTTTGTCTTAAAGATGGGCCGTTTTTTTTTACTAAAATGTAGTCAGAAACGGAAAACACGGTCCTACAATTTAATTTCTTAACTTTAAAATATATCTTCAAAATTCGTTTTGCATATTAAATCGGACCCTACAAGCTATGTGAGAAACATTTTATGTTGAAAATATCTTAATTAGAAATTAAATTAAGGGGTAGTTCTGTGTTTTCCGTTTCACAAGGTACTTTGAACTCTTATTAAATCTGCAATCTTTTGCTTTGTGCTATGGTAAACAGTACTTGTATAATTGCAGACATCACTGCAGTGTTACATTATATTTATCTAATTAAATAAACATCTTTCAGATGCAGTAATGTTTAGGAAAATGATAAAATTTCACTTTATGTTATGTCTTTTTTGCTCTCTGTTCATATCTCAAAACAGTGGGTAGTCATTTTCAAATCTTAATTTCTGAAGTTAACTATTGTAAAAATATTTCAAATTGTTATATGTTACTCAGTTATGGTTATAGATGATATTTATGTAATGTTTTTTGATGTACCTACTTCAATTTTTTTTTTAATTAGGCTAAAGTGACTTCGGCAATTTTGGTTTATCGAAATTTAAGGAATTCCTGTATACTATCACTTAAGTGTTCACCAATATAATAGCTATTTTATTAAAATCACTCAAGATATGAACTTTTATATTAAGAACAATTATATCTGCAGTGAATTAATGCTTTTTTGCATAGAAATTTGTCCAAAAACTTCAAAAAATAAACTTCTTTGAAATCATGTATTTTTTCCCATACACAAAAAGAGAAGTCGGGGAATTTAAAAATGTGAAAATGCAAAAAGCACACGGTAAAAAAATGTTTAAATGTGTATTTAAATTGATAATGCAAATACATCACAAATATTGCAAGTTTTAGTTAGTATGACATTTTTCCCATTAGGAGAAAACTTCCTTTAGAAACACTTGACCCCTAAATACATTTTAACAATGTTGACTTGTTTTAGGATGTATCGACTACCAAAGTTTCTATAATTTGCAACCTGCGGGAATATTTCATTAACAGTTTGAAATCTTATGAATAACTTTCGATGAATCTTTTTAACAAGTTATTAAGGGAGTTCCTAAAATTTTCTAAGTGTACAAATGTTAATCATTCGTTTTCATTTTTCCTTTAATAATACTTCTTTTTACTTATCTAGTCCAGTGTTCTAAATATATTTTATTTTTATTAAAAAGATTTTTAATTGTTTTTCGTCATATAAATAATAATTTTGCATTTGGTATATTATATGATAAGATGTTTTAGTTTTGCAAGAGAACGGAGTAAAAAAAACTACATTTCTTCCAATTTGCGTTATATTACATTTTGACCAAGTAAATATCAGGTTTTTTATCTCCCGAATTTATAAAGCATAGTTTTTAACAACAGTTACAGTTTTTAAAGTTTTTAATTTATACCTTATAAGTTTAAACTTAACATTTTCCGTTTTCAAATATATATCCACAGTTGGACATATAATTTATTGCGTTTCCTTTAGATACCTAATCCAAATTGCTTTGTCATAATTAACAAAAAGATTTGAAATACTATCATAAAAATTAAAACCTGTCATAGCATTTAAAAGTGACTTTTCAGAGCCATCCAAGATTAAGGGTTATCGGCGTTCTGCAATATACGAAACTCTTGATATTTAGTTTTAGTATCAGTTATAATTGCTGTTTTTTTATTGATAAGCACTAATTTAAATTGATGCTCACAAGAGTGGCATTTATATTAAATACTTAAGCATCAATTTATAAATACATAAAGGTATATTTGGTATCAACGTAGTGATATATCGCTCTTTCAGAGCTTTAAACAATATTAAAGATTTCAATGAACGCAAATTTTACAAAACAAACACACTTTGAAACAACTTTTCGGTACCACATAACGAAAAATAACTTTTGCAAGTTTAATCGCCGATACCCAGATGTATTTAAACAAATACACATGCAGTTAAAATTCCTTATGCAACATGTTATTTCTGAAACAGTATTTTATCGAGATTTCATAAATAAACTAAAGAAAATACGAGGTAATTAGGATTTTGCCAAAATATACGTAAAAACATCTAAAAATTCATAAAGAAAGGTTACCAACATGACATTCTACACCGCTCTGCATAGTTTGTTTAACGCATCTATAGTTATGCGTATCTATGTGCACGACTGTAGTATGGGTTAAGGAGTTTATGAAGATTTATTATAAGGAAATCTTGTAACAGAACATGGAAGCTAGACCTGTTTCGTTTATCGCAGTCATCGTGATATAGCTGGTTTGACTTCGGGGGCTCTGTTCTCGGTAATGTAAAACACCTGCACTTTTCTTGACAATACTATTGGCTTATTACGATTCACATGCATCTATGCTTTTGAATGCGGCATTGTCAAGAGTATGGGTCAGTTGGAAACAATTTCACTTTGACAACTTGTACTTGTGTGATTATATATCGACCTTTTGAGTCAAGTATGTTGCTGTTCACGCTAGAACCTGTTTAACTCCTATTGACAAAACTGTTTTGCCACTGACCGTTCCGATACGGTAACCCATCAGAATCTCTTTATCGTAAATTGTCTATAATGTTTCATATGAAATTGATCATTCCATGCTCTTTTTTCCTCTACTGTTGCGCTGCTTAATGAGGCTCTGTTTTCTTTGAGTGGCAATGCCCGATATGCAAATTTCATTATTTTACATAATACTTGGGCCATGTCGAAGTTATTTGTTTTATCTTATACTTTCAGGTGTGTCATTTGCAGCTGCTGTCATAATGTACGCTGTAAATAAACAAGAATCATACACGTATTTCGGTTTCAGTTTCTACTTGGGAATTGCAACTGTATTGTGTGCAATCATAGCCGCCTCGGGTATAAACGTATCAAAGACAGTAACAGGCTACAGTTCTTTATGAGATGAAATTGAAGCGTGCTCCAGTGCTTTCATTTCTGTGCTTATCCATGACCCAGAGTCTTGAGTCTTTCCTAATATATATGACAGTCCTGATCGGTATGGTGTTTGATGAAATGGTCCATGTCATGATTGATTTACACATTAATTCAAAATAGTGGTAACTAACCTGATAAATTAATGCGTTCATCATTTTGACGAACAGTAATGATTTTCAAGCTAAGGAATGTTCAACGAAGCAAGATGTTTTTTTCCCTATATAGACATGGAGATCAAAGGTCCAGCAAGTGATATTATACCGCCGTAGAAGACGAGTGTATGTTTTACATTGAAATTAAGCTGTGGGATTGATTTGCCAGAGTCCCATTTTTCGTCCCTTTATTATAATTGTTATTTTGTTACGCTATCTTAATGTACTAGTGTTAAATATATATTACCATTGTATTGCACTTACCCCGAGGACATAGTCCCGTCTGCCTCCTACTCGAGTTCAACCCAGCAAAAAAACACAGTTTAGGTCCTTTTCTCTTCTTTGCGTAGATTATAATTAACTGCAATTATACTTTATTTATTACGCATTTAAATCAATAATACTTGTACTAAATTCCATTTCTCGCCACTACAAATTGTTCACCGTACTGATGATTCATTTTCATTATCTGACACGTGTAATCTGCATTCTATACTCATACCGTGTATCGAAACACACAGAGGTGACCGGTGACAGTTGTGTTGATAGCGTGAGCTTTCCGCTCGACTGACGCGGGTCATCAACGAAATAAAATACGCTCTATCTTGGGTTGTCCTCTTGTAAAATAAACATGCCGTGATCGGAAGAAGAATGTTGTTTTATGTATATATGTTCTCGTGTTTATGTTTGTACATACTGACAAAAAATGTAATAAACTTGGAAACTTGGAAACACTGAAAGATAAAGTATTTGTAATAATATATAATATTATAATTATTCGAAAATTTGATATGGGGTCTACATTCATACACAATTATATTAAGAATTCAGTAGAACTAGTAAAATTAGGTGGTATAATAATGTAATGCCTTTTCTATATATTCAGGTTTGCAATTATAAAGGGCAAGGTTATCTAAATATGAAAACAGTGATTTAAGAACATTTATAAGCTATTTTGTTTTGTTAATTTTTACATTTAAAATATTTATTTTTGAAATTTACTAATTACGAGGGCGGATCAAAAAGTTCGTGGACTTTTGTCATTGTATCTTAATTTGAAACACGTTCGCAATAAATTATATACTAAATTCAATCAGAACACAAACGTAACAAACTGAGCTAAAATATTCATATATTTAATCGATTTCAAAAGCGTGTGGCTTATTTGAATAACCATGGTAACACGTAGGCGGCGCACGCCGTTGCCATTGTACTTTATAAAGCATCATACCTGTCAATAAAAACAAAACTACTAGTTGAAACACAGCCAAATTTCGCAACGTCAAAGCACGGTATACAAATGATGCAATGCCGAAATTTTACGTCATTCTGACTATGCGTTTTAAAAACAGTCAATATTTAAGAAAGCTATCACCAACGTTAAAACGTCAGAAATGTCGCCGTCAGATCGCTCGGAAATACGCGCTATTATAAAATTCTGTCATGGTCTTTGAAAATCACCTCATGAAAAGCTATAATAATTTAGCAGCCGGAAATGAAAACTTCCGTAAGCCGAGCTCTAGATTTTTAGTTGTACCAGTGTTTTTTTACGGTCAGAAGAGCCATTAAATAGGCCTGGTGTATGGAAAAAAGAAAAAAAATCGGCGTCACGGAAGTGACGTCAAGCCGTGAGGCAATTGAAGCGGACTAAAGTGTTACTATTGTGGCGCTTTTCGACCTATTCTAGACTGGATGAGGTACCGTGCAACGGATATTGCAGAACAAATGACATTTTTAAAGGTGTGTTAATAATTTATTAACAAATATGTTTTTCAAAAAATGTTTTTGTTTGGTATTTGAATCATCACGAAGTCATAAATTATCAAATAGGAATCAATAAGTTATTTATAATTTTAATTACACTTGAGTAAACAGCAACACAGACTGTGTCCACAATGCAAAGACTTGTTATATATTAACAAATACAAATTTGTAATAAGTTGTTTGAACAGTTACACGCTCGTTGCTTAAGTACCGCGATACTGTGGGTATTGCATTCCCGGTCGTTTCTTCGGTGGTACCAGCGAGAAGAGGACCACTTTTTTGATCGCCTCATAACCGTTTGCGAGACTTTGACCAGCAATAATAACCTACTATGTTCGATCAATGGAACCCCGGCATCGCATTCCGGTGACGGAGTCTATTTCAAGAAACTTAGAACACATGCCGCTTCGCTAACGCTGCCCCCGTGAAGTAACGTCGTTGACGTTATTAGATCTAATTTGACGTGCGCCGGATAGCGGTTAGTGTATGATTTTAATTGTTCATAGTTTTTTATGTGATGTTGTATTTTGCTGATATTTTGTAAAAATATGCTGGACATATTCCGATTAAAGCTTGTGTAATTTTAGTTGTGGTATTTTGAATAATATAAAAACTATAACAAAAGTCCACGAACTTTTTGATCCGCCCTCGTATTTCATGATGAATAACGTAAATCCAGTTGCTAAATTCTAAAATACATCAAACCATTTCAATGGATAATCATTTCAGTCGTTCATAAACCGTCATGAAAGTCTATAAGGGATTTAAAAATGATACAGATTCCTGGATTTAGACACACTGCAAGCAAATTTTTATTTTACCACTTTTGACCCCAACAAATTCTGACGGGTCAATTTGATGCAGGGGGATTTTAGAAAAAGGTGGTTAAAATGTGCGATGTAATTTATAAATATTGTGTCAATATATTTTAAATATGAAGTAAATTAAGTTGATTCTTGAACATGAATTAAAATGATGTTTAAGTAATTTCATAAGTTTAAAAGAACACTGAATACATCCCGACTCACGACATTCTGAGTATTACCTCATGAAAATTCTTTAAGGGGGTAAAACATGTTAAATGACTCATTGTTTACAAAAGCTATTGGAAACCCTGGATATTTCTTCACTTGCGCTTCATTTTATTTTAGTGTAATCTACTTAAAACTTTAAGCCTAAGGACTCAATATTTTCCCCAATAGTCTGCTTTACTCTGTCATAAATCCATTGCATGGCCTTATCATGTAGCTTTACCTTGTGAATTGAAACACGTTATCCTGTCAGTTACAATTAAACCCATCGAGGTTATACATGTACAGGTATTGGATAACCTTTAAACAGGAAGTTTAAGAAAGTAAGTAAAAGTATTAGTTTATTTTCAACTACACTTATGAATGGATCTTTCTCACATTAAAATAACACGTTGTTAAGCAACGCAATGAACGTTTTAACAGGAATAACCGCTATGTACATGTATTATCATAAAATATACATGTAACATAACAGGGGAGAGAACAGCTTTGTGCTTATTATAAATAATCATATAGAGGTTATTACCCATATAAAAGCAATAGAAAATAAATATGAGTATGCTGTGTAAATTCAGATGTGAACTAATTAGCATATGAAAATATAACGTGTCAACACTTTATTTAACAATAAAACTTGTTGCAGTTGAATAGTACCAAATGCGGGTAATTGTAAATGTTACTCAAACACAACGGTATATTAAGTAAACTGACGTTAGGCTTGCTATAGGAATGTCCATCTTTGAAAGAAGTGGTTGTTGGCATGCAAAGAAAAATGCTTATCACATTTCTATCACTTATTAATTTGTGCGAAACTTGATAAACTCTTAAACTCCAACGCCTTATTTTTGTTTTATTTAGTATTGAACTTAGACTCTTGAATTTTTAATAAAGCCATTTTTACCGATATATTTTTACTCTTGAATTGTGATAAAACAATTTTTACCGATTTATTTTGACTCTTGAATTTTAATAAAATGATTTTTACCGGATATATTTAGATTTGAAATTAATAATGTTAATAAAACTATTTTACTGATATATATTTTGACTCCTAAAGTTTAATATAACGAGTTTTACCGATATATTTTTACTCGAGAATTTTTAATATAACGATTTTATCGATATATTTAAACTCTCGAATTTTTATATTACGATTTTTACCAATATATTTTGACTTTTGAATTTTAATAAAATTTGACTCTAGAATTTTTAATATAACGATTTTACCGATATATTAAAACTCTTGATTTTCTATATTACGATTTTTACCAATATTTTTTGACTCTTGAATTTTAATAAAAATGATTTGTATAGATATTTTTTCTGTAAGTCCGATATATAATGCCACGACATCAGTTCCTGGATGCACCAGGAGGAGACACCATCGAGTACGATGTTGTAGATCAGGAGAATGGTTACAGACAGTGCACGTTTGGACATACCGAGGAGCAACATCAGCAGTACTTTGACAATGTGAAGAACATTAAATGCAGAGATGACGATATTCTATTGTGTTCTTATCCTAAATCTGGTAAATCTTGAATTTCTTTTCATTACCATTATCTAAAATGACAATTTATAAAATAAGTGTATATTTAAAATTAAAGTGAAAAATGCATATTATCAAGAATTGCCACATCAAGCAGACACAGCCTCCCCACATAGACAAAAAGTAGAGACAAAAAGAAATGACAATTGCAAAATTTAACTTAATAAAGGAAACACATTTTAGTATCATTATAAGTTCTGTTATAAACTTTATTTAAGATAATTCTAAATTAAATGAAGCAGTATAGATAAAATAGAATGCAATCGACTAAAGGCAGTTTTCTTATAATCTTTTTATTAATATTATTACTATGAAAACAGTATGGCTTTTATTTGTATTTTGTGGTAATTAAGAAACGAGATTTCAATGTAAAAAGTTTGTTAAATAACACTACATCAAATAATGTTATTACATTATATTTGTGTGTTTAGAACTTACAACTGTTTTATTTAGGAACCAATTGGTTATGGGAGATGTTGTCAATGGTCATTTTAAGGACAACTACTGTTACCGGAACAACTAAAAGTGCTGGTATGATAGAATGCATAGAACCGGAAGTTACCGAAAGCTTGCCATCCCCAAGACTACTTAATACACATCTTAAGGTTAAATACTTACCAAAGGTAAGATATTTTGAGTTTAACCATGTTTACTAAGTGTACAACATCTAACACTTGATTAATCGGCTGACATGTTTTACCTTGTAATTAAAATCTTTGTCTAGAAACTATTAAGTAGTAACTTCTAAAGTCCTCCTAGTTAGCCACACTTTATTTGAATAATGACATGTTCGGAAAAAAAACATAACAGTCTTTCTGACAAGAAAAAAGCTTCAGCCGAATGCAGAGGATTCAGGAAAATCCCGCTCAAGGGAAAAAGTTCGATGTCGGAAATGAATTTACTCCGAGTGATCGCCCCAGAATGTTTTACTGAAGGCCAGAACCGTGTATACTTTATTTATATAATCTAAAATAGCTTTTATCGAGTTTACCATTGGTTTTGGTTACCATTGAGATGTTTTATCCGACCACTGTGTAAAGTACTTGACCTCAGTATATAACGACAAAGGTTACATCTGTTATGTGTAACAATATACCTTAAATTGTTAACACTAATTGAGATATATTGTGTTTGTTTTTTTAATTTGGTTCTTCAGAAGTAAATATTGTTATTTGTTTGTTCATTTAAATTTATTGGTTAAAAAGGCAACTACCTTTTTCCCTTAAAGTACCGTGCTCAAGGCTGAAGGGTTCAAAAATGTTCGTGGCACCGTTGCTAATTTAGGTGCAAATGCCATCACAAAGACAAACAAAAAATTACTGGAATCAAGACAATCAATATAAATTTGTAAAATTCTAAAAGGGAGCAATAATCACTTGAGTTATAAGAAAAACAACGGTTTAAAAAGAATGGTTTTAAGTTTGAGTATGACATGTTATGCAGGATTTTAGTAAGAGGCGGATAAAGATAATCCTTTTATTGCGGAATCCAAAAGACGTAGTGGTATCTTTTTACAACCATAGCAGAGGAATCAAGATGTACCAATATGAAGGAAAGTTCGAAAATTACCTGAAGATGTTCATGAGGGGAGACGGTATGCTTGAAAGCTTTTTTGTTAATTTTTAACCCTGAAAATCCGTGCATTAAGTTCAAGCTAAACGACGTCTTTATTGGTTTATCATAATGTTAACAAATGCCCATGCTTCAATATTCAAACCATTCTGTTCTAAGATTAAGTCGATAAATAATACATAGTGAAAACAATCCAAATTTGAAAATACATGTAACACGTCAGATACATGTAAGCTATGGAAAAGCGAATATTTATACATATACATATAAAAAGACACATTTAACAATAGATAGACATCACGCACATTTATTGCGATATAGATCCCAAGGTTTATCGCAGTGGAACTGCCATCGACAACAGTTTTTACAAAAAATGGATGTAAACTAAATTCTATGATGCCAGAACATTCTGTTTTCGCCATTTCTCTTGTGAATAACTGAGCTAAGTTCTTCCAAGACCGGACACTCACTACAAAACTAAGAATACAAACTCGTGCTAACACCGTACAATATAAAACAAATTGCACTCTTAAGCCATGGGATAAGGAAGAAGTCCCTTTGCGAGAAATAAGTTGCTGAAAAGATATATATCAGACTTTGCCAAGGTGTCCGTTCTAAAAGTATTAAGTAATGTGCAAAATGCATACTCTAAAGAATGAGGTTGATACACAATAAACCCTACGTATAGATTTTATATGTATGATTACAAAACAATAGATAAAAAGGGAACTTTGAAATCTTAAAATATTATTTATATTTTGGCATTGTGCACGAGGATTAACATCGTTTCTCACATGTATGCTATCAGGGTCCATTAGCCGAAGAAGGTAAAGTGAAGATAAATCAGGACCCAAGATCATAAAACTAAGTTTTGAGATCAGTCTCAAATCTCAAGGATCTGATTGGCTGAAATGGCGACTGGTCGCCATTTCTGCCAATCAGATGCTTGACATTTGAGACTGATCTCCAGATTTAGTTTTATGATCTTGGGCACTGGTCATGATCATACTCAAAGAAAGAGTTGTTTTCTTCCTATTTTTATTTTAAAAAAGTTATAACGGTCTCTTTAAACTTTGCATTCAGTGAAGATGATTAAAATATTAACGAATCCGTAGTCCGTTCTCATCTTTATTACATTTTCGTATTCTTCAGTTGACTACGGTTCCTATCCCGAATACCTGAAGGAGTGGCAAAGATTTATGTCAGACAACCCCGAATATCCCTTGCAAGTAATTTACTATGAAGATTTAAAACAGGTATATTTAATTTACCATCATAGCATTTAGAGGACACAAGTTAATAAGAGACAATAGTAACAGCCTTCTTACTAAAGCAGAAGAAAATGTCATTTTAATCATAAAGTATAATTGCTAATATTGTAAACATAATTACAGAAAAAGGGGGACAACCTTAAGAGTAAAAATTGCTTAGGATAAGCCACATACTCATTAGAGACATTTCTACGGGAACAGTATGAAAGTAGAACAAGTAAAAAAGTTATAACAAATAATATTTACTGCGACTATACTGGCTAACTAATTGAAACTACAGTTAGATACCAACTTGGAACTGTTAGTAGCAGTAAAAAATGCCACCGGGGTACAGATGGTGGGGTCGTAACATTTTGACCTGTGAAACCTGTCAAAAATCCAACCAAATAATTAAATCAAATTAAATATTATGAACCTTGTTTTGGTGATTTACAGAAAATTTGACAAACATTCCTTTTCAAATTTGTTACGTACAGGATGAAAAATACATTTGCCTACCGCTTTACAACAATCAGCAGCGCGTCGTTGGGTAATAACATGATTATTTATTAAGTACAATTATTATAAATCAATTAAAAATAAATTTTAAATGTGAAATATGCATATCAGGAATCGCAACGCAGCGAAAATAAGAGAAGAAAAGAGAGCATGTTGTTATAAGTATGTCAATTCAAATAAGACGCCACAAACCATCAAAGAAAAAGAGAACCCTTTGGGTTACCGCCTTGGAACGATCAGCCAACGGGGGTTTGAACCAGGTTCTAAGGTTTAAGTTTAGACATACCTTAATGCATAATATATTTCAGTTGTAATAATCCAATCTAATTTTCACTATTTAGGCTTTTATTTTCAGGATTCCTTAACAGAAATGAAGAAAGTATGTTCGTTTTTAGGACTGAATGTTGGTGAAATACTGCTTAAACAAATTGTAGACGTGTGTCAGTTTAATAGTTTAAAGAATGAAAAGGCAGAAAAGCTGACTCCAGCGTTTAAAGAGAGGTCAAAGAAGTTTTGGAACACTGGTTTCTCTATTTACAGGAAAGGTAAGGCAAACAACAGGCATAATATGGTAACGAAAAGTACAAACAACTTTTATTTTACGAAGGCATAAAACATAGAATGCCATGAATTGACGATAACAGCATATTTTTGTTTTGGTTTTGACTGACACTCATACAATCTCTTCAGCGAAAGAACATAATTAAATGTTTGTGTGGTATTTTAGTCTGTTAAAGATATCCTTGTTACTGCAAAATCCTCTCGCGGTTTTTAACAAAATACCATCTCTGAACCGAAAAAATGAGCTTCGGATTGCAAAGTACCAATAAATGAATAACACTTAATTGAAATAAAGAGCAAGTTTTATTGCCACCAAGCATAAGTAATGACTATTTTGTAATACTTCCACGTCATTATCCAACACGTGACTGATCTCTATATATATGATTAACATTAACATTTTGAAATATTTGACGTAATGCATCATTCATGATTACAAAGATTTGTTTCGATTCTTTTAAAATAAATAGTCGGTGACAATTGTTCATTTAAACCATCGATGACGTTAGAAGATTGTAATTTTGGTTATGGAAATGCAGATTTATATTATGACAAAATAGGCACTATTTATTTGAATAATTATAACTCAACCTTTTGCACTCGTTTGAGCATTCATCATCATTATATGGTATGTTTAAATATGGAGATATCATTTTGCAGGTGAAATAGGAGACTGGAAAAATTGGTTCACCGTGGTACAAAATGAAGTGTTTGACGAATGGTGGCGTGGAGAATCAAAGGATATTAGTGCTTTTTGTTTCCGATACACATAAAATACTTACACATGTATGAACTGTTTTGCCTGCTTTTCCTCCCAGCTTATAACCATTTATGTTCATAAGTTCAAATGAATGTTTTATGTCTTATTTTGAATTATTAAAATAGATAATATTAATCTTATGCTCGTTTTCTTTCTTTACCTGGGTGTTAGGTGAAACTATGTGTTTTGATTGTGGACTTTCCTGTTATGCATATTTGCCTTTAAAATAAATAATCTCCGTATAAATTGTACTATGTCTGTATGTAAATGTACTTAAAAATTCAAAAGAAACATTGCAATATTTGAATTATTTAATCAGTTTATTGGAAAATACACATTGCAAAAGTGTTAGTCATAACCAGATTTACTTACACTAACACTGAATCAATGCATTATCATTATGCAAACAGTTATTTTAGAATCATCTATAATTGATAATATCCAAAAGGCCCAATTTGTGCAAATATTTTAACATCTTCGTCAAAATCGTCTTTCTCTGCATAGTTTACTTGCTTGGACAATTTTCTTGTATAAGTACAAGTGGCAACATGAATTATATGAGGTAATTATGTGGTTAAGTATCCTATCATGTATTGATAAGTTAAACATGTTTAAATGTTTAGCGCTGTTTCAATTACATGTATAGCGAAAGAAGTCTAGCGTGAGCAGAAGTGTGATTATGTTATTTCGAGACACAAGTTTCATCATTTGTAGGTTTGTGTCTAGCATATCTCTTAATAGAAATCTCCACATAACCGAACGTTAAAAAATTGATTTTTTTTTTCATAAAGGAAAACTGCTATAGCGAGTGTTGTTTCCTAAAGTTAACCACGTTTTAAAGTGGCCGTGTTTTTGTGGTGTACTTTCAGTACAGGCGCGTAGGAGCGATTTGAACATTGGGGCCGCGGAAGAGATGATTTTGTCTGCATAATATTGTCATTAATATTTCGATCTACATGTAATAAGTTTCTTATTTTTTATAAAACAATTGTATTTAGTCATGGGTGTATATAAAACGTTTAAATAATCATATTCGATAACTGTAATACTGCAGTCAACAATAAGATCACGGTTTTTAAATTAGATGTCTATTGAATAATTCCTTCAATAATACATATATCTTAATATGCAAAAGTAATACTTGTACAAAGATCATCCGATCCAACAAGAGATGCATCAGTAATAGTGTCACATCCATATTTACTGAATATTCCTCAGGAAATGTTAATTTTATGAAATAGAATATTATATAATTTTGAGCGTTCTTGAACTTTGCCGATTATGGTCTTCGAATGCGACATTGTTTCGCGCTACTTATTTCGATACATTTAACTGGGGTTAGGTTCTTACTCAACCGTTGGTTTAACACCCTGAGGCAATCCCGCGACACATCACCGTTTCCTTGACGTTTACACTGGACTGTGTATTAGCTAAGCCGATAACGATTTTCAGGTAAAACGACCATCTTATGGCGCTGTTTATGGCATTGCATAAGCGCTAAAGAACTCTTTTGGAAGTCTCGGCCTCCGGGCCCGTGACTTGCCGAAATATTGGGGCCGCGGCCGCGGCTCCTGCGGCCCCTGCGGCCCCTGCTCCTACGCGCCTGCAGTATGACAACAGTTTAGTAATTACATTGTTTACGTCAATATATTATCAATAACAGAGTTGGTATTTAAATGAATACGGGATAAAATATTTTAAAACTTAAATGTAAAATTAAATATTTTTGTTGTTTTATCGTTGTTTTATATGCACTCCTATTCGTAGAACAACGACTTTCACACACGCGGGAGTCAAATATATGTATATATACACTTAACAATTGTCCGTAGGCACATAACATTAAAAAGTATGCAATAAGCATTTCGCATGACAGAACTGTTTTCTTACCTGAAATAGTTGATAATATAAAATCGAAATATAAAAATAAAAATATAAATATAAAAGAATACACTTGCAGACAGTGTACAAGTAGATCGGCAGAGCTCGAGAGATTAAAATTAATGTTGATTACCAAACCAGGTCCATCAAAGACAAATCGAAAAATATTAGATCTGCATAAACTGTATAGATGATCAGTTAATACCAATCAGTTAATCGTACTACCAAATATAAACGATTGGTGAAGTAACGCAGGTTTACATAACTATCAAAAACTTTCGAACGCGTAAATCTAATAATATACTATGAAAATCTTACAATGAACTCTCAAGCTTAAGCACGAGGTACTTTATCTAATGTCGCACGATGGGATTACGTGACGATGTCTCCCTAGAAAATCGTAAAACAGGAAACAAAATAGAATCATCTTCATAGATTACGCTTCGTATTTTATGATTAAATGATTAAATGAAAAAAAAATCTAAATTCATAAACGCATCCTATAACGCAACAGAAAGATAATGCATCCTTATGAAATTTAACTACATGTATTTAAAAAGTAATTGTTCTACTAAATATAACAGGTGATGTTCACATCTGACCGATTAGCAAATACACATTTTAGTTAATGCATTATTAGGTACAGGTAAAAGTCCAATCACTGTTCTTAAGGTTAGTCCAATTTTTATGTTATATTGCTTTGAAAATAATACGGGGTTACATTAAATAGCTTTTATTATTCACAATACAAAAAGTATTTATTTTGACATCTCATAATTTTCAAAACAATATAGCAGACAATTTAGATCAACCTTAAAAAAGAGAAATCTTTAAACTTTTAATACTTCGATAATGAACTATAGCAGCCAAACACAGCTGCTACTGAAATAACCATTGTCAATACAGGTGGTAAACCATGTCTTGCTCCACTAATCTTGTCATCGGAATTCTTGTCTTCTTTATCGGGTTTGGCGTCCTCAAGGTACATCAAAAGATCAATGTCCATGCAATTCGTGTGCATAATTGTATGTGGGGAATCTGTAAATTTAAGGCATCTATATGTCATACAGGAGAAATACATAAATTATAAGATAATCACTAAAACAATTTTGAATTAATTGTCATTAGTTACCGCCATTCAAAATATTAAAAAAATACTCAAGCCTTCTTAAGACTTTCTAACGGTAAAATGGTTATATGAATATATATTTTTGACCAACTTAAAGAAAATGTAATGCTACGTGTATATGACAAAGAAGTATAAATGCAATATTGAAGACCCCTTACAATAGGGTAATGACTTATATTTCGCATGCTATTACAGTAACTGCTTTTAGTTTCTTGCATGTATAAAATATTACAGGCAAACGGTATCCAAGCTAAATTGTTTTTGGCATTAAAATGTCATTTTATGTTTGCTTACATTGAATAAATGTTAACCAACAGATGAGAATAAATAATTATTTTGAAGCCATATTGTTATATTATAAACTAGATGTTTTTAATCGCTGTTTATGAAAAGACGTTCAAAGTAACAAAACGAATGTACGATTCCGGAAAAACTTCTCTAAGCATGTTTCTAGCTAGATTATTAGCTTTTATAAGTCTTAGAGCTCATTTCCAACTTTTCAATTCACTGACTCTGCTATTGTTTTAAAGCGAGATATATGTATTTGTGGGTGTAATACATAAGCTGGTTATTATTGTTCAAAATGACAAGATTTTAAAATGTCAACGCTTTCCAACTGAAATTTCACTATGTGCTAAAAACAAAACAGTTTATATGAAATTTATAAAAAATAAGGTTCGTAATAAATGAGTCTTATAAAGACTTATAGAAAAAACTCAGTACTTTAAACTATGTTATAGAAATAATTGTTTACTTTTTATCACAGGCTCTTAACGATGTAGTTTTTAATTAATATAGAAAAGCATCGGAGTAGCTCGAGAAGGTCAGAATGTGTAGGCTTTGCTTTACAATATTACAATGCCTAAAACGTGATCCGGTAACACTAACTTACCCTTTTCAAAATCAAGTGTATTACCCCACGACGTGTTCTGTCTGTTTTCGAATAACAGATAAAGTCTTGAAGAGATTGTGAGCCGATTCCATGTCAAAAGGCTATCTACAACGCGTTGTATTTCTTTCAATACTGTAGTTACATCACCAGTGCAGACCTTGTCTGTTTCTTCACCAAATATTTTCAATGAATTTTGATCTAGGTTAGGTGCGCTCGTTTGTTCGTTGAACATAGCTATTCTCAATCCATCTGTATTGTCCATGAATATAAAAGGGCCATTCTGCTGTGGGTATACTATATAACTTTTCAATATTCTTAAAACGTCACAGGGTTTATCAGCATACCTTCTGCGCAAGGTTTGTACAAGGGCTGTGTCGTTGTGAATAGTGTTAAAGTCTTCCTGAGCCAGGACATTGAACTTTAATTTGCTTTTATCAATTGCGCCATCGAATGCTGTAGCCATGTTTTCTATTTTCGTTGTCCATTTGTCTTGTGTTGTATTGTAGAATTTGCTGAAATTCCTGAACAATTCATAACCAAGTTCCAACGCCATTCCACAGGATGCCAGCTTCATATAGAAATTCTCAATATTTTCGATATCGTATATACTGCATTTCAAACGCTCGGTAACTAAATCCAAAAGACTTCTACCAGACAAGAAAGAAGTGCTACCCCCTATCAGGATGCTATCCATTTCATCAATAGAAACTTTATTTGTTGCGAAATAAGTTTGATATCGGGAAATGTATTCATTACGACTGACAGAATCCGTTGCCCGCTAAACGTTTTTTTAAGTCACTGAGTAAACTATCAACAACCCTGCTAACCTGACGTAGATCTGAAAGCTGTGACTCATATGTGATAGAGAACAGAATACTCTGAGTTGACTGGTCCAATTTGGCAGTTATGTCTGAAACCAGCCGATTCAACTGCTCTTGATTTACCCTCACTTCAGCTTCAGATGGCTCCTTCGCTAGCTGACCAAGTAAAAACTTGAAAAGCTCTTTTCCAACATTGATAATAGTAGTCACAACTGGGTTTTGTTTGGAATGCGTTACTCCAATTAACAAAAGAAACAAACAAAGCGTCAGTCGATTTATATTCATGTTTTATCAGTTGATTCGCGAGCTAACGAAAATTGTCATCTGCCGGATTGACATGGATTGTCAAGGTATAATCTGTGCATAAAGATTGAAACACTTAATGGTTTTATCAGTGTGTCTCGTATTGGTTGGCCATACAATTGACGTAGTATCTTTTTTATGGAAAGGCATTTGCGCAAAACTTTCGTGAATATAAGTGCATAATACTGTACCTGTGTGTTAAAGCTTACATTCAATAGCTTAGTTCCTTCCTCTGATGGCTTTCGCCTTTGTCTATATATACAGCTTGTAGTTATCTGTATATATGTATATACATATTTATTATTTACCCGTTAATGATTTTAGCAAAGGACAGCGTCTATCCACAAATCTTATAAAACTCGTCAGATCAAAATTCCGTATTGGACAATGTCATTTTCCAATTCTATATTTTTGCAACTTCCGGTAGTTTCTACGTTCCAAAATGACTGATTTCAATCCGCGATATTGTCGCAAATTTCACTCTTTCTTAAAAAAAATACATCCCAATGACCTTTACAAAAACAAGTAAGAAATCGTCCAAAAATGTGAAAGAAGTCAAAATAATAGATAGTCATTGCGGATTTATGAATAGAACAAGCAAAAGTTTAGGAGCGAAGAAATACCGTTCAACTATCCTGATTTCAATATCCATATGTAAGAAATCCTTCGTATTTTCTCTGTTAAGCCTAACCCTATTTAGATGCATTCGTTGCTGCCGTATAAGAATAAAACACTGTCAAATCCTAGTCGTTACATATCGAATGCCACGGTAAGCACTTACAGCATGTTCGGATCTTGTCCAAATTTTGTTGCAATTGTTTTTAGTCCTTCGCGTCATTGAAATATTCGAAACTTAAATAATCATTTCTCTGACACAATCGATCATAGTGCTTGAAAATGTAAACATTTGTTAGATTACGTCACATCTTCTATCGTGACGTAATTGCTAACATCATATTTCACTGTTCATTATCGGTATAGTGCTCATTTAATATGGGTGAAATAAGGATATATAATAAAAGGAACAATATACCAGTTTGCACTCAGTAGATTTGTATTATGTCTCGTTGCGTATGTAAACCACATCAAGCTCGACATTCGGTCTCGCGTGATATTGTTTAAATACCCAGCTCGACAAAAATAAACCTACAGGTTGCATTCTGGTATAATATTCCACAAAGCCAATGAATAAATAAATTAAATGCCGACTTGTAACGGAATACAATGCTGTAACTATAATACTGAGAATTAACAAGTCTGAGTCTTTTTTCTAAACATGGATATGTTTAAAACATGGCCCCGCCTAAAAGATAATACCGTACTACATATATGCATCTGTAACATATAAATACGTTTTAGAGAAATAACTTCGGCTGTCAAGGAAATAAACGATCTAAAAATCGTCCGATTTATACCAGAAATGTATTCTTTATAAAATAAAATACTTCCAGTACATACAAGTAATCAATTAAATGAGTTTGATTCAAAGCAAGAATATCATAATTATTGAAATTTCTGGGAGTTTTTTTTAATAAACTGTATTAAATGTTATGAAACAACAAAACCCTCTGTATAGATTGTTAACAAGTGCAATGTTTTGCAAAATAGTGAGATGCGAAAATGGTAGAAGTGGCCCTGTCCCACCTCCGAATGATAATGGACTGATCCATAAGATATTTGGGACACAAAAGCTGACATACGGTTCTCATAATAACATTTTAGCGTGTTTTTTTGTAACACAATGTTAAAAGAATTGGTAAGTACGCGAGATATGCAAATTAAGGAAACACATTTATATCAGTTTAGCTAACTTAATCTGTAAAAGCAGTGCTAATTCCAAGTTAATCAAATAAATTACCTCTCGCAATTGTTTGAAGAAATAGTCTACACTACTTTTAGAAAAAGTAACAACAACTACACATAGTTATTCATAACGTCCTAAGAAATTATACTGTAGCGTGAGGCTAGGGTAAACACCCTAAAATTATTTTTGTCGTAGGTGCATGTCATCTTCCTGATATTATCTAATATGTTGTAATAAAACTTTGATTAGTAACGCTATGTGAATCTATTTAAAATCTTCAAAAAGGTTATTTTGGGGGAAATAAAATGTATTTAAAATACAAAATATCAGCTTTCTTATGGATATTTTATACTACAAAACCATCTCAATGTCGGTACAAAACGCACGATCCCCATACCGACTTGATATATTACCTACTACGCAATAAATTATCTGACCCCATTTCTAGATGAAACGTGATAAAGTGCATAGTCCATTTTCAATTTTTCAAGCCCATTTTCTAAATTGTCAGATGCATAAATTTTGATAACCTACTTACAATGTGCATTACACCGAAGTAAAACCTAACTGAACAAGACGAAATATCGAGTTTAATTTGAAATTTTATCTTCAGTTCTAAATTCTTATCGTACATGTATTAGGGTTCGTGATGGCTCGTTTGATAACACGTGGGACAATTCGCTGTAGATGAAGCATTATAATATTATGTAAACTAAAAATAAAAGTTTATGGTTTATCAGTGCAGAATTGAAAATGATCTAAACATAAAATCTTATTTTAGTCACTTGGTTAATTTAGGGCTTAAAATGCATAATATTTTCAGCTGATTACATAAAACACAACGATAAAAAGAAGGAGATGCGTACTTGTTTATGAAGCCAAACAGCACATATTTAAAGAAGAGAAATGTGTGGGCTAGGGAGTTGGCGAACAGCTAGAGGTTGTCTAACCTTGTTGATGAGAATGATAGTGTTTCTGCTTTGTTCTATTAATAAACAACCTAGAAAGCTTACGTAAGACCATTAAAACAAATGTGATTAATCAGATAAAAATCGCAACTGTGGAGTACTATTGTTTACAATATAAATGTCAGAAATAAACATCTGTTTTAACAGCAAATTTTAAATATTTTCAGCCTAAAACATACAGAGTTCACGCAAGGGCTCAGAGCCGCAGAATGACTCTGAGAAGTAAAGCCACTATAGGTTGAAACGGCCATTTAATCATTACGATCAAAAGTTAAATCAGCGGTTAAGACATATGCCTCATAGTATATTCTTAGACATGTTGTTATGTTGCAGAATTCCTCTTTCTTTTAAGGTCGCGCAAATCGACCAAATACGTTTACTTATAGTATATTGCAAGCTTTACATAGGTAAAGCTTACCTGTAAAAACTTCACACGTGTATAAAATTAGATGCGAGAATGTAAGAATGAAATAATGAAATTTTCAGTTATAATGAGGAAAACATAACATTGTTACAATAAAACATCACGGCCTGTGAAATCACTTGCAGCTGCTTCTTTGGGGGTGGGGGGGGGGGCGTATTGTCAGAGAGTGCATGCCAGAAATGTAGAAATATATAACGTGTGTATCTTAAATATATAGAAACAGTAAAACATGCAAATCAATAATCGCCACACCCGGAAAACATAACCTCCTAAATTATCTAAGAAGAAATACATATACAACATATACATATGTTAACTGTCCGAATTATTGGCATTCGTGTGGCAACTTCTGTTCAACTCATCTGAAACTAAATTCAACAAATAGCGAAGCCATAATAAGTATTGCAAATGTAGACAGAAATTGACGTGCAGCAGAATCCATTTTGGCCTGATCGACCTCGGAAAGTTCTTTGTCGTTACCAACGTTCGCTTTTTCAAGATACATTAGCAGCTCAATATTCATGCAGTTAGTTGAAAATCTCGTTGCTGGGGTATCTGCAAAATAAAACATACGCATTAGTCAGCTACCATTTCAAATTTAATAATTATGTTTTTATTACCGTTCCAAGGTGGTATTCGCATTGGGGTTCTTTGTGTCAAATATCAAAATTTTGATCACTTGATTAATCGTGGCTGTTCCTAATATGGATCATTTTGTTTGTTTATTTCAACGCCGAGTTATTTCTGACCTTTAATTCATGCATTATTTTAATTAAGGGGGCACTAACATTACAAATGGTGAAAACTGGCTAAAATTTTAAAAATAAATTTTAAGGAAAATACTCATTGCCACCTAGATTTTAGTGAAGAAATGTATTTATCTAATGATGTTCTAATGTTTGCGAGCTCATTATAATTTAGTTCATGTTTTTTTTTTATTATCAAGCACATACAAACACAAAAGAAAAGCCGTTTGCTCGCAGTCAAAAAGTAGAGAGAAAAATATAGCATGAGTTTATAAAAGAAAAAAACAACAAATTAGACACCAAAAAACAATTAATGATAATGAGAACCATTGGGGTTACCACCTTGGAACGGTCAGTGGAAAACTTATTTACCACTGGGGATTTGAACCAGGTTCTAGGGTGCACCAATTTCACACTTGCCCCAATAGGTTAATATAAATAAACAAACAAGTACAAGTTTTCATTGTGAACTAACTCCAACTCACCCATCCATTCGACAATGTTGCACGAAAATGCACACAAACATATAAAAAGAAGCTAATAGAATTAAAAAGCAAAAAGGCAAGTACTCAATGACCTTACTGGGACCAGAGCATCTGGAGTCAAATCAGCAAGAACACGATGACAGGGATAACATAAAATGATAGAGCATCTCGTGATTTTCATCTGCATCTGTATTTGTGAATTACATCGACAATAAAATTCGTAAAAGGTTTTCCTAAATTTGTATTACCGATAACCTTGTTTAAAAAGTTTCTCAGGTATGCATAGATTACGTTCATTAAAATATTTAATATCACTACAAGCTCTAGACATGCGGACAAGCTGTGAGATAAAAAAAAACCTTAAGATGTTACAACATCGCTGTCTAAAAAAACTAAATTAAAGTTAAAACTTAATCTCTTTTATCATATATTTTAGTAGTGACGTAATCATTTTTAATGGAAACATTTAGATCAAGAAAGTGAGTTTGTTGATCAGACTAACAAGATGCGCCGCAATGCGACGAAACCAGGTTTTCAACGATCTAGAAAAGATATCTGAGTTGAATCTAGAGTTCCATCTTGATATAAGCTACTCACACCAAGGTTGGTGTTAAAGTCAAAGTGAACTCAAGTTATTAACTGGAGTTTTCTATTTTGAGTGACCATGACCTTGATCACAGACATCTAGGTAGCAATCTTAAGTTGATTCTTGATAAAAGCTACCCACACATTAAGTATGGTGTGAACAGGTCACAGCTAACTCAAGTATTTTGGTGGAACCTAAATTTCTATCTTGATTACAGACATCTGTGTAGCAATGCTGAGTAGCGTCTTGATCTAAGCTACCCATACACCAATTTTGCTGTCAATTGGTCACAGCAAAGTAAAATTATTAGGTGGAAACTTTTAGCAACAATGGCCTTGACCTTGATTACAGACACCTGATAAGTAATCCTTTTTGTATAAACTATCAACACACCATGTTTGGCGCCAGTAGGCCAAAGCAAACTCAAGTTATCAAGCAAAAACTGCATTTCTATTAATAGCAACAGTGACCTTGACCTTAATTAAATACATCTAGGTCGCAATCCCAAGTTGTCATTTGATATAAAAAAGGTGAAATATGCATATCAGGAATCGCCACATTCAGAAAAAACAGCCTCCCCACACAGTCAAGAAGAAAAAGAGAGAGAGCACGGTTAATAAAATGATCAGTTTCAAAAGAGACACCACTAACAATTAACACAAATGAGAACCCGAGGGGTTACCGCCTTGGAACGGTCAGTGGCAAATCAAATTGCCACTGGGGGTTTAAACCAGGTTCTAGGGTGCACCAACCTCACACTTGCCCCAACAGGTTATCATATCACATAACAAATACAAGTTGTCTTGGTGAAACAACTTCAACCCACTTGTTGGCTCAACAATGTTGCATGCAAAAGCACACAAACATATAAAACATAAGAATCTAATAGCATTGCAAAGCCAAAGGGCGGGTACTCAATGATCTTACCGAGACCAGAGCACCTGGAGTAAAATCAGCAAGAACACGATGACAGGGATAAAAGAAACAAATCGAGCTTCTAGGTTCTTTTAAGAAAAGATTTCCCCATAAACCTTCATAAACTCTTAAACCCCTGCCACCGTCGTGCAATCAAAGAGGTAAGCATAATGATCAACTGTGGATGGGTTAATCACCAGGCATGCAGAGCGCTGTAAAATATCATGTTGGTAACCTTTCTTTTTAAATTTACAGATGGTTTTTACGAATAACAGGGAGAAATTAACATTACCCTTTATCTTCTTAAGTTGACATGTGTATAAATTAAATCTTCATAAAAAACTGGCTGTGAAATACCTTGTTGCAAAAGTGATTTTAAACTGCACCTGTATTTATGAATTAGATCTGGGTATCGACGATAAAACTTGCAAAATGTTTTCCTTAATTTGCGATACCGATAGCCTTGTTTTAAAAGTTTTTTTGTTAGCAAAGATTACGTTCATTGAAATCATTGATATCGTTGCAAGCTCTTGAAAAGCGAACAAGCTGTGAAATATGAACCCCGTAAGATGTTGCACGGGGATCATCGCCGTCTAAAAACGGAAAATTTACTATATTAAAATTAAAATAATCTCTTTTATCATATATTTATATTTTATATCATACAAGCTATCCAGACACCACGTTTAGTGTCAATAGGCCATAGCAAACTCTATTTATTAAGCGAAAACTGAATTTCTACTTTTCTACTTTTAGCAACAGTGAACTTGACCTTTATCATAGACACCTGGGTAGCCATCCCAAGCTGTCTCTTAATAGAAGCTGCTCATACTCCAAGTGTGGAGTCAATAGGCCAAAGCAAAATCAGTTATAGAGCGGAAACTGAATTTCTATTTTAAGCAACAGTGACCTTGACCTTGATCAGAGAAACCTGGGTTGTAATCCCAATCTGCCTCTTGATATAAGCTACCCATGTACCAAGTTTGCAGTCAATAACCTAATAGCAAACAAAAGTTATTGAGCAGAAACTGAATTTCTTTCTATTTTAGCAACAATGACCTTAGGTTCATTCTAACTGAAGTTATCGACCGAAAACCCTCAAGATTTTCGTTGAAAACCTGGTTAACAAATGGAGTTTCGAGCACAACACATATATCCAACAGAACAAGTAAGAGATTTCGACATTTTATAATGAAATGAAATGTCACAAATAATAAAATTTAAAGCTACTCGTACACATCACAAAGAAAAGAAGAAAACAGTTCTCACAATCACACAAAGGCAAGTTGATGTTACATGTGTATTTTTATACTGGCGCTCTTCGTAATTGGGTTTCAATTTTTTTCACCCACTGCCTTTTCTCAAGTTTAAATTTCATTTACAAATTAAACGATATACCACATTTTCTGCTATAATTTTGCACGAGATTCTGCGAAAACTAGTGATCACAGCACCTAAAACATTATTAATTTGAATGACGGACATTTTGAATTTTCTAGAAGTTTTTTTAACATCGAAGTCATAATGACTGAATTCATATTAAATTCAATATAATAATGATTTTATTTGTTTTTAAATACATTTATTGAGTTTGTTTACAAATCTTAATTTATCACTTAATATGTTTTAGGTATATGATGTAGATGAGTTCCAAGCTTTCAATGGTGGTAGATTTGAATTCTTACCATACATTTATATTAAGATTTATAAAAATTTCGATACATTAATCGACTGTGTAAAAAGTGTCAGCGGTGTCATACCCGTAATGAAGACAGTTCGTTTGGGTCAAGCAACATAGCAGTTAGACGGCAATTTGTACAATGATATGGTTCGTTGTATAATTGGGTCAAGATAATACGGCTGTAAACGTTCTAACTTAGAATACTGTGTTCATGCCAATTTTAAATTAAAAACACTCTAAGCGTTTATAAGTTAGTAGCAAAGTTTTTAACTACAAACTATATTAATGGTAAGGAATTGGATTGATTGGTCAATAGATTTATATAAGATATAACAAATGGTTAGCACTAAAAACTAATACATGATTTGATGAAGATTTGCTTTTATGTATATGTTTTGATCTACTGCCATCAAATGGGATTCTCACCTTCCTCCAAATCGAGTGCATTTGTCGCAAAAGTGTTGTTGTCGCCAACGAATAAAAGACAGAGCCTGGGTGATACTGTAAGTCTGTTCCAAGTCAGCATGTTTTTTACAACAATTTTTATATTTTCTAAAGCATTGTTAATATCACCTTTGCACACATTCAGTGTTTCTTCTTCAAATATAATAACTGAATCTTGACTGAGCTTCGCAGGTGGGATTTTTCGTTCACTGAAAATAGCAAGTCTTAGTCCGTCTGTAGTATCCATGAAAATGTAAGGGTCATTTTTATCACGAACATATATCCTATGTGGTTGTTTGATATTGAGAACATCAATGGATTTATCTGCATACTTTCTGCGAATAACCTGGGTAAGAACAGTCTGGTTTTTGTTGTTTGTAAAGTCATCTTTGGCCCTGACGGTGAACGATGAATTGCATTTGTTGATTGCGTTATCAAATTCTTTGATCATGTTCTCCATTTTTGTTTTCCATTTGTCTTTTGTAGAGTTGTACAAAAGGCTGTTATTGTTAAGTAATTCATAATGAAGCTCCAAAGTCATCCCACCAGTCGCAAGTTGCATGTAAAAGTATTCAAAATTGTTGAGATCGTAAATGCTGCACTTTAAATTGTCTGTTACCATACTTAAAAGACTTTTGCCAGATAACAAAGAAATACCACTGCCTTTAAGAATTTTGTCTAGTGTATTAATTTGAACACTTACGCTTTGGAAGTTATTAGAATATTGTCTTATTAAAAGAGCTCGAATATCAGTACGCGTCTCCTTTAAAAGTTGTTGTAAATCATCAAGTAAAATTTCAATAGCCATGCTCACCCTGCGAAGTTCTGCAAACTGTGACTCGAAATGAATTGAGGAAAGAATACTGTTAGTTGAATTGTCTAACTTTGCTGTTATATCGGACATAAATTTATCCAACTTTTCTTGACTGAGTTTAACTTCAGTTGTAGAGTGGTCGGCTTGTAACTCATCGAATGTGAAAGAGAAAAAATTTAATCCAAGTGATAGAAAATCCATAACGTTCAGAGGTTTTAACAAAAATCTTTCGGAACATGTTAATCCTAATAGTCCGACCATAAGAAAAACGTTGATCTGCTTGCGATATCCTTCCATCTTTTTATCCTTATTGTTTTGTCAAAATACTGTTTGTATGCCTTCAAATCGCTAAAGCTTATTACGAAATGTTAAGTTGCATGCAGTTAACAGAATGCGTACACTAGTTGCATACCTTGTAGCATCTTATTATGTATGTACTGTGGCTAGGCTGCATGGCCTTGGGGTTATCTATACATTTTTTTGTTGGCTGAGCATAAATGAAATGTATATACGACCATTATCAATAATCAGTATTCAGTTATATTTGAAATGAAGAAATATCATAGTGTGATAAGCATACACTTTATCTAACTTTTGTGGAACCTGTGGCGAAAACTGTGAGGTTGGTGCACCCTGGTTTAAAAGCTGCACACTGTTTTGCCACTGTTCATTCCAAACCCCCCAGATTCTAATCTTCGTTGTTTCGTTATCAGTTTTACCAGCATAGTTAACGTTTTTAACACATATTTTCTTATTTATGTTGTGGTTGCAAAACAAAAAATAAGAATTATGCTAGAAAACCAAATGGTGTTTCAATACCAAACACGATTGTCTTTTGTTAGATTCTTGTTAAATTTATCATCTTATCAGGAATATAGAACCGTTAATGCAACTTCTAACTTCAAGTTTTTTGATAATTATTCTATTTGGTTATAGGGACAAATTTTATGACCCATAAATGGCAAACCGCCTAATTGAAACACTTTTCATTCTGTTAACCGTGCGTAAAGCAAAACTGCCAAACTACTTGCAATTTTCGGCAAACATAGAAATGCATTCATTTAAAATCTTAAATTGTAATATGCATTCATTGGTTCTGTTAGTACAATTAGTTTCGGGTACATGTATATACATTTCTGTATCACTTATTTCATGATGAATATCGTTCAATGCATACTGTGCGTTTATTTCTAATATTATTTTAAGTAAATATATTGAACTGATATGTATACATTTTGGAGATTAAGTGTTCTTATAATAATATCAGAATACTAGCGTTGTAGGAACACCAAAACTTGTGTATAAAGGGTAATGTTAAATTATAGGTTTCATGCATGTGAGATGATTAGTTCGTTACTTATGTTAATGTTGAATGGAAACAAAAATATGACCTGCTTTTTGAAGTGTCGATAATCTCCAAGCAGATTTTATCACAAGTAAATTCAACAAAGCTAAATCTTGCCAAGTCTTATCGTACGTTACTAAAAACAAATGAGCCTAAGACGTCCACTTTCCTAAACACACATTTTGATGTAGAATGTAAGTTAACAGTCACCATTCAAATATACAGTCATGAATAAAATAAAATAACTAATTTAATTACACAATCACAAAAAACGGGTTTTTTATTGAAATGTGTCATTGGAAATAGCTAATACGTCGGAAAAAGACTCACAATAGCTATACTCAACAAAAAAAGAAACATGACACTGTAACTTTGAATAAGTATGAGGTGCATATTCAAAATCTATATATTTTTGCACCATCCAAAAGAAAATAACCACTGAATCACATGTTTCATGCACCAAAAATATCAAAATGCATAATTAAGTTCAAAACATGCACAATTTTTATTACATACCACAATTCAATTAGCTTTAAATCTGATTCCAGGAAAATACACCAAATATAAAGTGTCAGGTTTCTATTTTTGTTGAGTATATATTATAGCTGAAATTGTATGTCGATGATTAACATTTCGAATAATTATCCAGTTCATCCCTTGTTCTTTTAGTCCAACATCACACATTTTATTAAGTTTGTACATATGTAAATTCCAGAGCAATGGATGTCCTGTTTTAATCAGTTGATTGCAACTTTGACATTTTTATTGTTTGCATTGTTATTGTTCTTCGTGTATATTAAGGAAAATGTTGACTCGCGCAAATCCTATTAAATACGATTGAAATCATGAGACAATTCATCATACTTATAACAAAATGAATAGTGAAATACGAATGTCACGAATCGCCACTCTCAGAAAAAAAACATTTCTCCCACGCAGTAAAAAAAGAGGAAAAAAGAGCTTGGGTTTATAAAAATATCAATTTCAAATAAAAACCGCAAACAATAAAGCCGCCTAGCCCCTTGTTAAGCGCATCTCAAGTCAAATAACAACACCAAACAGTACACTTCTTATCCATCCCAAACGGTGGCGGTCATCATGGAACATTCGTTGCTGTATTTTAGCTCACGGTAGAACCACCAAGACATTAATCAGATTTTTACCAGTACCTGTGTCAATATGATTCCGATAGAGAAGAATATGGCATACACTTCTGAATTCTTAATCACCTTTAAAATATTTAAAATATTTCGGTGATTTATGTGGCAAGTTTTAATGCGTTTTTCTTTACTGAAATGGTTGTTTTGACAAACTGATATTATGGCCATTATAAAATTTTATGTTGCACATCCCTTAACTTGTACATTTTTGTTTATTTTTTGTTTTGCCGAGAAGACTACTTTGACTTTTTATTTAGAGAAAGCATTTAACATGTTTAAATACTTAAAACAAAAGTCATAGAACTTAAAATTCACAGTTTGTTTATGAAAAGTGGGTGTAAAATGAAGATAGAAATATAAACATGTATATAAATTTCTTTCTAGTGAGAATGTATGGTCATGTCGCTACCACTGCGTCAGACCATTTTCACGTCTGATTGTTACATTCATGAGATGTTGCAACCCAGACTAGTCTGGAATACCTGCGCCTTGATAGTTACTTTCATGGAAAGTTGGGAACCAGACTAGTCATTTACTTGAAAGAGTCACACTAACTTGATATGGTATTTTGATGCTGGCGTTATAAAGACTTCAATGCTGCTCTTGCAATGGCTTTCATTATTAGCACCTAAATGGGGTTTACGGTTTGCTTGCATATTTTACATCTTTTGAAAGAATGTTTGTCTCAAAGAAACTTAACCTCGTAATCAGTCAACAATTGAGAGGTTTTCTTTGTTAAATAATAATTGTGAATGAAATTATGTCGGTCTCCAGTTAACACATGAACCGTGTAAAATGCAAACGATGGGCACGTTAAATTTATAACGTTGTGAATGATAGTGCCTCTAGCTTGGAGCGAACCCGGACCGTCACGGCGACAAAGCCTAGCCCTGCAATTCTGGCGACGCAACCAACTGAGCTAGCCGGGACATACCCAAAAAAGGTTGATCGGATAGCCCTGATATACGTAACCCTCACTGCATGACATCAGCAACGGGTTATTTTACTGATACCAGTACTGACTAAATGTACGGGAAGACATTTTTCGGTCGCCACACTGCACCAATAGCGCATCTGTGAATTTCAAATGATAGTGCTACTAGTTGGGAGTGAACGTCACGACGACCACCCCTAAACCCTGTAGTTCCTGTGACGCAACCAACCGAGCTAGCCGGGACAACTCCCAAAATGTTTAATCGGATAGCCCTGATATACGTAACCATCACTGCATGACATCGGCAACTGGTTATTTGACTGAAAACAATACTAACTAAATGTTCGGGGAGACGTTTAACGGCCACCACACTGCAGAAATAGCGCTACTGTGAAATTCAAATGAAAGTGCCTCTAGATGCGAGCGAATTTCGAACCGTCGCGTCTACAGCGCCTAGCCGTGCAATGCCTGTGACGCAACCAACTGAGCTTGCCGGTACAATCCCAAAAAGGTTGATCGGATAGCCCTGATATACGTAACCATCACTGCAGAAGCTACTACATTCATATTTATTTGTTTATATTTGATTTTGGTGGCAAGATTAAGTTTCTCCAGCCTTTCCTTACGTTTGCTCTGAGAGTTGATCTTATACCTGCATACTCTTTGTTTTCAGCGATATTATGGTTTTCAAAAGGATCGAGTGTGTGGTCATACAACTCAGTCGTTTTCAAGTTATTCCACAGTGGTTTATTCGTCAAATATGCGAACCTCATCCACTCGGTATATCTCTACTGTTTGGTTCGTATTGTATACCCCATTGTTGCGTGATCTCGAACGGTTTGTAAAATTGCAGCACTCTTTAAAGGTTCATTAGGATTATCTGTCAGTGGAAGGAAGCTTATGAGTTGAACGCATAGCTTAATGTTTCTAGAAAAATAAGGACAACGAGGTAGAGGATCATTAATGGTGCCCACATAGAGAGCTCGAAAGCACACTCGCCATTTTCTCCTGAATGAAAGTCTTAGTCATTCCAAAGAATTATGATTGTGTTCTCTTTCAAACCACGATTTTCGAGCTTGGTTAAAACTTTTCCGATTTCGTTATCAACATGAGTGACTGCACTGCAATATGCTCTCCTTAATTTCCTAATTTTGTATTCAGAAACAGCTGAATTTAAGTTTCCACTTACATTTGCGCCCTGTTTATATGAAATCTTCCGACAAGAAAACATAATCACCCAAACCTAAAGGTGACATATTCTCAGGAATGAATGTATTTTCAGGCATGATGATAAGAGATTCCTTGAAAACAAATGGTAATTCTCCTCCCGCACAGAGATCCTTTTCAGTGTTTCTATTGTTTTTTTTAAACAGGTTGATCAAACAAGGACAGATAATCTAGCATTGTCTTCCAACTTCAGCAATTGTCCCCATTGTCCATCTGCTCTCCAGAATGGTTCCGACCAAGAAAGAGGATCATCGTTCCAAAGTTCTTCTCCACTGAGGAAATTTTTTCCCAGTATTACCGTATAATAACTATGTTCTTTAACGAATTGTGGAATTGTTGTGAAATTTCCTTCCTTTTGTCTAAAATTATGATTTAACCCGTGAACACCGGTCGTTTCAGGAAGCGTTCACATTTGACGTTTGTCTCGTAGCAAAAAGGGGTTGCCGGTGACGAACTTGTGTCATTCCATATAAATGAATATCATATATTCAAAATGGACAAGAGCAAAGTCATAATAAATATTACATGTTCTTATCAGATTGATAATCAAACGACATAAATAAATGTGTATCAATTCATCCTCCCAAAATCGGCCATGCAAAGCAAAGCACAATATCGCAGACCAATTGAGAACGGCAAATCAAGAAGGAAACTAAAATTAGGAAAACATTATGCATAACATAGCAATACAAATTGCAGAAGATAACAAAACATATAATAAAAAACGACATTACGCAAAAATATGACTAACTAACAAACATATTAATATAAAATAAACACAAATCCTAGCAAAGCGATGACATACACGGGTTAACAACGATGTATAAAACAAAGACTACAGTACAGGGTCCAGACGGAACGGATAGACCATGCCACCTGTTCCGAAGACGAGAAACAGAAAAAGCTATTCATGTTACTTAAAAGCATGCAAAAAGTTATAAACAATTGTGGCTTAAGTTAGATTGCTTAATGTACAAGGAGACGTTTACCGGCAAAAGACATTCATGTAAATAATCATGTTTCTTGTACACGTAGTTTACTAAGGAATTGATCTTCTGGTATCTGTACCACAGAATTAAAGGAATAAGTTTTAACATGAATGAGTTATAGCTCAGATCAGTTCAATAAAAATGTCCATGGACAATGCGTATTTGTACACTTAGCAGACAATATCCTGTAATCTTTACATGTACTAATATTCATCAAGTGTATTTCTAGTTAAAAAGGTGAAATGTGCATATCAGGAAATGCCACATTCAGAAAAAACAGCCTCCCCACACAGTCAAGAAGAAGAGAGGGAGAGAGCATGGTTAATAAAATGGTCAGTTTCAAAAGAGACACCACTAACAATTAACAAAAATGAGAACCCGGGGGGTTACCGCCTTGGAACGGTCAGTGGCAAATCAAATTGCCACTGGGGGTTTTAACCAGGTTCTAGGGTGCAAGGTTAATAGTTTTTTTGGAAGGTTGATACATTCAATATTTTCACTCAAACGTTATGCTGATAGTGTCGTTTTTTAATACGATTTTATCTTCAACATTTACAGAGGTTCGCAAAGAATTATTTTTACGTCATTGTTCTGAAGATGCTTCACAACTATTCTTTTTTTTTCGCAAAATTACTTTAAAGGCTGTCTGTCGCATTGCCTGCATTATATTCTAGACGATCGCCTGTTATTGTGTTATCTACTTTGTTGTACTTAATAAATAATTCTATTGTAGTATCGACCCGAGACTGAATCCAGATCTCTGACGTGTGTGTACGTAGGGGCAGACATTGGTGTCACGGATATCCCCGGAATGTTATATAAGTTTAAGTTCAATTTGAATTGAATGTGTTAAAAATGATAGTGCCTCTAGCTGGGAACGAATCCGCACCGTCACGGCGACAGCGCCTAGCCCTGTAATTCCTGCGACGCAACCAATTGAGCTAACCGGGACATCCCCAAAAAAGGTTAATCGGATAGTCCTGATAGACGTAACAATTACTGCATGACATCGGTAAAGGGTTATTTTACTGATAACAGTACTGACTATATGTACAATTTGTATGTTAAGTTTGTTTTATAAATCATAGATTATACTTACATTTTTTTTTTACAGAACAAAAACATTAGGGATAAAAGGACCTACTTTAGAATTAAAAAACAACAAATTATAACATATGAAACTCATAATTAAATTACATGCACCATTTAATTTAATATCGAATCTGTATATCTGAATTAATTTTTTATCTGAAGCATTGGGGTCATCAAGTAAATTTAACATTGTAAAATTCAATAGTGTGTGTGTCCAATTTGCTGTGGCTATCTGTGACGTTTTCATTCAATTCTACAGTTCAGCTATGCTTGCTAATTTTTTAATTAGTTTTTTATAAGCCCAAAAGTGTTCTATAGAAACATTTTGTTGCCTGAACAGACTACTCGGAAACACAATATCAATATTTTGAAGGTTTCTATTGTGTAGGCAAGACTTAGTGTTTTACAACTTATTATTTTTGGTACTTCCAAATAAAGATATTAATTTGTTTGCAACATGGATAGATTTATCACATGCTGGATCACTTCTCTTTCAAAACAGGATATAGATATAATTAAACTAATGTTTTACGCAAGAAATCTAATAAACTTTATTTTTTTTAAGTTTAAACTGCGGTAGGTACCGTCTTTGTATATACCAGTTATGCTAATGACCGACTGTATATTTGGAAAGATAAATCTTGTATGTTAAATAAGAACTTACTAAATAAAAAAGAATGATCAACAAGAGGAGTTAACTTCAGCGCTCTGCATTACATCTACAACAAACAGCCATGCTTTCCTCTTTCAATTTGCCTGAATAGCAGATGCAACAGGTACATTTTAATTTTAAAGCGCTCTGCATTACCTCTACAGTTCAGTAAAATGGTAACCTTTTCGCTTGAATGATAGATCTTAAAGGAATTTATGAAGCGCTCTACATCACCTCTACAGCTAAGAACAATAGTAACCTCTTTGCTTGAATGATAGAGGCTATATGGCTTTCTGAAGCGCTTATCACTACCTCAAATGTTAAGAACACTGAAAACCTCTTTGCTTAAATGATATATGCAAAAGGGCACTCTGAAGCGCTCTGCATTACCTCTACAGTTAAGAACAATGTAAACCTTTTTGCTTGATTTATAGATGCAACAACAGGGCTTTCTGAATCGCTCTGTATTACCTCTACACTTAAGTACACTGAAAACCTTTTTGTTTGAATGATAGATGCAGCAGGGCTTCTTCGATCGCTTTGCATTACCTCTAAAGCAAAGTAAAATGGTAACCGCTTTGGATAAATGATAGATGAAACAGGGCTTTTTGAAGCGCTCTGAATTACCCTAATTATTTAGTGCAATGGTAAACTCTTTGCCTTAATGATATATGCAACAGAGTCTTATGAAGCGCTCTGCATTCCAATTTCAGTTAAGTACAAAGGCCAACTCTTTGCATGAATGATAAATGCAACAACAGGGATTTCTGAAGCGCTCTGCATTACCTCTACAGTGAAATGCAATGGTAACATCTTTGGTTGAATGATAGATGCAACATGGCTTCCCGAATCGCTCTGCATTACCTCCTGTACAAGTACAATGTTAACCTCGTGTAAGGTTACCATAGCAAAGAACCTGACGGGGAAAGGGTATGGTTACAATTGCAATTTTATAATATTATGTTTCTTCTTAAGAATCTATTTTAGCAAGTAGGAGGTTACCATGTCAACATGTGCATGTGCATGTTTCTTTATGAGAACCCGGAGATAATGTGGGGCTTCCATTGCAACGCGTATATATTTCTTCTTGAGAATCTATCTGGGCAAGTGGGAGGTTACAATGGCAACATATGCATGTTTTTTTTTATAAAATCCTGGAGAGGAACGTGTGAGGTTACCGTATCAACAAACATGCACAAGTTGTCTTTGTGAAATGACTCCAGCCCACGAATCATGAAGAAACAAGAGTGATAGAACACAGGTTCACCCACTCTCAGTTATCAGTGTCAAAAAGCCAATATTGCGGTCACAGTACAAAATAACAAAAATAAGACGAATGTTGTTGTGCTAATCATCAAAGTTTCTAGTTGGAATAACCTATGTCAAAGGATACAGATTAAGTTATACTCTAATTTCCGTAGGAGTATTAAAAATGTTAATTTGAACTGATGGTTATTTCAATTAGAGTAACTTCACACTTATATATTTACACTTCAATATCTTCCTCAGCGATGAAGTTATTTTTATCTAACGAATCACAAGTTCTGATGGTAAACAGTGTGACGTTTTACTTTAAAAGGCGTGACTACAGTGAAACCATTCACAATTTATTGAACGTTGCAAAATGTTTTGACTTGTGATGTAGCCGAGCACGCACGTTGTGCCACGAGCGCTTTCGAAAAAGCGTGCCCTTTTTCACTTTGTTGTCAACGTTGCTGTTTCAACAGACATTCGAAAAAAGCCGTATAATCACGAAATATTCTTAACTGTTTTCCATACTACACGTTATGGATAACAAAGATGTAGAGTTTTATTACTGTGGCTCATATATTTACAAAGTTATGCATGACACAAGATAAATGCTAAATGCATTATATTGAAACACAAAAGGAGCAATTTCTTTGATCTTAGTAGTCGTGGCCGAAACAAAACCCTATGTGCACAACTAAGCATGAAGGTCAACATACCTGTATTGTATCATGGCGGCACTCCTTTTTGAGTTTCACGCAACACAAGAATACGCGGTAAATGTATTATACTGTAATACAAAAGGAGCCATAACTCTGGATTTAATGCAGTAATGGAAATGCATATTACTGTCCACACCGCCTACCCCCGGGTTGAGCGCTTCTGAATATATTACCACTGACTGATTCAAGGCGATAAAATCTCAGGTTCTTGGTTTTCTACTCAATTATTTGAAGTGTCTTAATTGGTTTTAATTGATAATTTACATGTTTAATGCTTATGTTTTAATGACTGAACGCATTAACTGTCGTCTCAAACTTTGTGGAATTATCGTTTAGACAAGATTTTTGCAATATTTGTTGAGACGACTTATTGTGCGGACAAGTGCGTTTCCACAGACGGGCGGACGTACAGAGAGACAACGCCATAGAATAATATTTAACTCTTTTTAAGAAATTGATAATAAAGTCTCTTCGTATCTTGTTAAACCATGGACACTAAAAACAAGTTAAGGCTGAAATATAAAGTCACAAAATTGACCATTGCGTTTGTAAAGAAGGTATAACGATATCGGCTATAATGTTCAGACAACTTCTGTGTAACAGATAATCAATTAAATTATTTCAGAATGGCAATTAAATGTTCAGAATTACTGAAGAATCCATTTTAAAGAGAAACTAATTTTAAATTAAAAGATGATTTTGTGACTTTTGATTTTACACCTTGCTTAATTAAATGCTAATGATTGTCGAATGCATGTAGTTAATTTAATAATTATTTCATAGAAAGAAGTGAACTTATTTATCTTATTATTTGTTAAGTTTGAAAAGAACATTATGTACTCCGATATTTCACGCAAAAAAATAAAATAATACAATCTGTGTTATAACATTGCAGAAGTGTACACTTATTAACAAGTGTATTTCATGTGCCAGTATCCACGAAAAAAAAATGCTCCAAAGCTGCTTAATAAATGACGTTGTCCAGAGCTGCTAAATTAATGACGTTGTCCAGAGCTGCTAAATTATTGACGTTGTCCAGAGCTGCTAAATTAATGACGTTGTCCAGAGCTGCTAAATTAATGACGTTGTCCAGAGCTGCTAAATTAATGACGTTGTCCAGAGCTGCTAAATTAATGACGTTGTCCAGAGCTGCTAAATTAATGACGTTGTCCAGAGCTGCTAAATTAATGACGTTGTCTAGAGCTGCTAAATTAATGACGTTGTCTTGGTCATAAGATTGGTCATACTTGATTTCTATAAGAATATCGTTTCATGTCAACCGGAGAAATACATGTAAGTCATCGCACAAGATCATCGCACATTTTCCTTTCTGATTATAGTCCCTTTTTGAAATGGTGTAATACAACACCTAACAGTATATAATTAACTGATAGGTGGTTTAATACTTATAAATGAACGAATGTTGATAAAAACTGACAAGGCCGCATCTGATTTGTTAAAATTATTACCAAACACTTTTTTTTTACTTTTAGGACCTTACTACAACTTTCTAGGTAACATAAAAGTTACCGATTGAAAGCTTTCATAAGTGCGAATTCCGCGCAGAGCATGGATTTTAGAAAATAGAAGAATATATTTCACACGCGCGCACGTTCAATAAAAGTTCATGAATAATACATTCAATTGATTATCCGCTGTGTTGGAAGGAGAGTTACTCATCAAGGCTTATTGAATGTTTAGCGTCATGAAGACTCTGTTACGCACAATTAGTGTTACCATGTTCTAGTGTGTTGATATCACCTGACAATTGCCAACCTTTCACTTGAACCTTTTTAAGTTGTTTTAAACTAACAAAGCTTTATGTTAATAAAATAAAAGTTACTAATTACAAAATGATAATGTTTGAACGGTAACACGACTTGCTTAGATCTGAGCTGAATAAAAACCGTGCTGATTTAGAGTTTGCTAAAATACATTTTTTTCAGAGTTTACAATTTACTCTTTTTAACTTCACATAAACACAATTTGCATACGTGATTTACTATTTATTACGTTTCACTTAATGGCTTTTTTCATTTAAATAAAAGTTATTAAAACTACAACCAACCTTAATCAGAAACCAGTTAAATGTAGATAAATACATCCATTTCAATAGCAATTTCCTTTAAACAAGTCTCAATTGACTGGTTTGTGTTTATCCCTTGTAATACAATTAAAACGTAAAAGGTTGGTTATCTTTGATCAATTTGAAAACGACTTAAAATTAACAATGAAGTACGGTAGAGTACGCTCGTTGCCATGAACAGAGGAAAAAATCAACATGTATTCAAAAGGTCAAATATTTTGAACTAACTCATAAAATGAGCTTTTCTTTCGATTTAACGAATTGGCTGGTTGCATATCTACACAAAGCGGGTGAATATTAGACCCCAGTTACACATACGGTCGGTGTCCAATCGGTTATTTTATTTTAAGTTCGTTGTTTTGATCGGTTGTCATAACTGAGTGTGTTCATCCGAAACGGAACGCCCTTCTAACATTTTTTCGGCGTTAGCTGTCTAAGCTCACTTTTGACCTAGTTTTTCGACCAATGAAATATTGTAAATAATACTCGTATTCTCTTATTATGCAGAGGGAAAATGAAATAAACTATTTCGATTGGTAGCTATTTACACCATAGAGGCATCTAGCAGGGTGGAGAGGTATCTAGTGGGATTTTTATTATTATGCAGCGGAAAAATCAAATAGATTTTTTCGATTGGTGTTGTATTGGAGACAAACATATTTACGATTTAAATAACCAGTTAAGTCAATATTGATGGTTTAAATACATTTTTATATGGAATATTCTTGGGTGTCAGGTAAACACTTCCATACAACACACAGTGTAAAACGAAAGAGAAGTGTAGATATTTCTAATTCTTACTGGTTTCTTTCTAGTTCCTTTGATACTGTTCGTTGTAGTGTAGTGGCTAAACTCTCGCCACTGAAGCGGAGGCCCCGGGTTCAAAACTCAGGAGGGACACTTTTTTAAAGTTAATTACGTACAAGTTGGTAGATTTCGCTTTTTTAACAGGCTGTTTGTATTTATTTTTATTAAATTTCAAGGACATTTATTCATCTTGAGTTCTAACTCTACAAGAGGTATTTTATTGAAACTGAATAAATGTAGACAAGACTTAATGTAAGACATTGCTTCTTCAATCGACTTGTTATCACTGTATGAAATTGTTGCATCAGCTTCAACATTTTTATTGAAAGACACTTTAAATGAATTTATGAGTTGTCATGATTCGGTCGCTTAAACTCTAGGTCATACTAAGAAGGCAGGGAGGGTTCGTCAACAGCTATAACAAGTAAAATAAAATAACTAAACTGTGTCTGCTTCGCCTCTCTGTATTTCCTTCTTTCTTATATACATGTACATGTATATATAAATCTTTTCCATCAACGCCGTTTATCTTTTTTAAAGATATTTCTTGTTAATTATTTATTATTTATACATTAAGTGTTTTACACATTTCTATCATTATAGCCAATGGAAACATCAGTGAATATAATTTTAAATTTGAAATTAAAATATATTCCATCATGGCATCTAATTCTGGTATGTTGTTTCTTTACTCAAAGCATTACGAAACGTTTGTATGCATATTCACTTATTTAACTTATTTTAATAAATATGAATTTAACTATTTATTTTATTTTAGATCTCTATATTTTCACAACCAGTTTAAAAGATTACTTGTACGATACGAACAAATGAGAAACGCCGGGCAGAAACCTCCATGGTAGTAATTATTTCAAAAACATCATTTCTCCTCAAAATCAATGTTTGCATAAAACTTTTCTAGACTTTTTACACTTAACCTTGAAAACCAATCAATGAAATATTGCTTCAAATTGATAATAAGATTTATTCATTATATGTGACAGATTTTAAACAGAAAAAGATTAAGAGATTTTAAAGAGAAAAAACAAACAAACACATAAATGGGTAAATACCAGATAGTTTATTGCCGATCATATGAAACTCTTAAACAACGAAACATTATACCTGCATGAGGACATTTAAAATGTTTACTTTTCGTACATTTATCTCACTTATTTTGCTTGTTCCTGTCCCTTGTTGCTGATCTGTTTTTATACTCTTATGAAAGAGACTTTATGTTATCTCTTTCTACCGAAAATCAAAATGTTAGTATTACAGCTTTTAACAACACCTCGAGGTACCTTGATGATTTATTAAATTTAGACAATAACCGTTTTCCATCACTAGTTTATAAGATTTATCCTAAAGAACTACAGCTTAATAAAGCGAACATTTCAGAAAAGCAAGCACACTTTCTTGATCTAAATCTGCCCATTGAAAATGGTTACGTCACTACTAACATTTATAATAAAAAGATGATTTTAGTTTAAATAAAGTAAATTTTCCGTTTTTAGACGGCGATGTTCCCCGTGCAACATCTTACGGGGTTTATATCACAAAACTTGTTCGCTTTTAAAGAGCTTGCAACAATGTTAATGATTTCAATGAACGTAATCTTTGCATAACAGAAAAACTTTTAAAACAAGGTTATCGGTATCGAATATTAAGGAAAACCTTTTGCAAGTTTTATCGCCGATACCCAGATTTAATTCAAAAATACAAGTGCAGTTTAAAAACACTATTGCAACAATGTATTTCACAGCCAATTTTTTTGGAGATTTAATTTATAAACTTAAGAAGATAAAGGCAATTTTAATTTCTCCCGGTTATTCGTAAAAACCATATGTAAATTTAAAAAGGAAGGTTACCAACATGATATTTTACAGCGCTCTGCAGGCCTGGTGATTAACCCATCTACAGTTGATCATTATGCTTACCTCTTTGGTTGCAAGACGGTGGCAGGTGTTTAAGGGTTTATGAAGGTTTATGGGGAAATCTTTTTTTTAAAAAACCAAGAAGCTCGATTTGTTTCTTTTATCCCTGTCATTGTGTTCTTGCTGATTTTACTCCAGGAGCTCTGGTCTCGGTAAGATCATTGAGTACCAACCCCTTTTGCTTTGCAATGCTATTAGATTTTTATGTTTTATATGTTTGTGTGCTTTTGCATGCAACATTGTTGAGCTGATTGGTGGGTTGGAGTTATTAAACCAAGACAAATTGTACTTGTATGTTGATTTGAGAACAAGTGTGAGGTTGGTGCACCCTAGAACCTGATTTAAACCCCCAGTGGCAATTTGCCACTGAGCGTTCCAAGGCGGTAACCCCTCTGGTTCTCATTGTGTTACTTGTTTTTGGTGTCCTTTTTAAACTGATCATTTTATTAACCATGTTCTCTCTCCCTCTTCTTCTTGACTGTGTGTGGAGGCTTTCTTTTTAAACGAATGATCATTTTCTCAATATATTCACTACGAGGTGATCCTGTTCACACTGCAGGAATGTAAAATCGTATCAGTATCTACACTGATCGCCAGTGGTCTATTTTGTTTACTGATTTATGTTAGTGGGTAAATACCTTGTCGGCTTCAATCAACTGATAACATTAATTGGGGCGCGTCAAGGGAAAAGGTATCTTCAGACAGTTGACGTCAATCTTTGAAATCTGGAAAAGAATTAATATAAGTGTAGTTAACACTTGTTCTCTGATCCACTCATTTTATGTTAAAAATTTATATTGTATTTATATGTGCCTATGATGAATGAATAAAGTTTAAACTAATCGTTTAAAATGACGCCATAAATTAGGAGACGACATTATTTATTATGCATTTCGAAGTAAAAATACCATTTTATTGTCAAAATGTGTAACAAAATCACATTTTAGTTTAAAAAAATTGATTTATAGTTGTAAGTTCTTCTAACTTTAGTAAAAACTAAAATATCACTAAAAATGATCGAAGGTACCTTTTTCCCGTAACGTGAACCAATTCTGTATATTTATAGCTCTTAACATGACCATAGACTAAATTTTAATTTTTGGAATAACATATGCAGGTAAAAGCATTTCGTACTGGGCATAATAAAGAGATAAACTTATAGCAAATATTTATCTACAAAACATTATTATAGATATATTCTTAAATATATTCATAAAATGATCATTTCATGTAATAAAAAATAAAATAATTGGAGATACAATATTTTAGCACTGAGAAAAAAACATATCGCAAATAAAATATTTTTCGTTTTTAAATTTTGAAAATGATCATACCTGATTTAGTCCATCATTACGCTCAATATACCTCATCGGGTTATAAGCCATTTCGCTATATCGAACAAAGAAGGCACTAATTGGTTTTATGTGCATAACTTTTTTTCTACACATCTAAATCCTTAGATGTAAACAGTTTCATGAAATTCAACAATTAGTTCCTTGATAATAACATATTGTTTTATAAATAATGAAGTACACTGCGCGGATGGTCTGTTTTAAGGTCAAGTTAACCATCCCAGACACCTATATGTTCTGTTGAAACCCTTTCAAAATCGGCGATATGCCAGTTATGATGAGTTAAGTTTATTTGTTTTATTGAAATAAAAGCTTAGGTACAAACAGATCCAAAAAGAAGACAAATTTATCTTTCAACCGATATAATTTTCATCGAAAATATTTTGTTGAGACGGTATGCTTTTAGGTTGAAGTTTGACTAATTTTTGAATTTTCTGAAAATGGAGCCGATGCATTGTTAGTCTTTATTTATAATCGATTCTTTTCGAACTACTTGCCTGTGGTATGTACATTATTTTGCTGTTGAATGGGGACAAAATGAAACGATGTGGCATTTCAGCGTGCATTAAATATGTAATTTGTTTATTCCAGCGGCAACATGGGTAAACTACAATTTTATAAATACAAACGATCATACATTAGTTTTGTGGGTATAAATAAAAATAAATAAGTATATAAATAAATGTGTGATTTTGTTTTTAAAAAAAATCAAATATTCCTTCATAATTGATTAATAATATATGTTAATAAACACGTTATTTGATATTGGCCCTGTTATTTGTCCGAGGGCAGTCGTAATGGCCCACGGCCAAGGGCCAATATCAAGTCACTTATTGACAATTTTATTAAATGATTACAAGTACCTATAAAATGTCACATTTAATACTTAATTATAACAAAGAACAAGTTATTGTAAAAATAACAGTATATTTTATCACTTTGTTTGGAAATGCGGACATTTTGTAACTAGTATTGGTCAGTAGGATTGTTGTTCAGCAACATGTCAGACTACCCATTCATGCCGTGAATGTATGAAAACTGAGAATATTTTATTTCGTAAATTTCTTTAACCTGTCGGAGTCTACGCATATACCGAGTTAAAACAAAACGGCTGCAATTGCCCAGAGCTTCTTGCTGAAATCTGTATCATTTTTGGCTCTGCAGTATAAGTCAATCAATTTGCTATAAATGCGGGCTTTATTGTCGCTCATCCTGATGACCGACATATTATAATCGACCAAACATAAGCTCTTTAGCCTGAACACCGGTTAACAGTGACTCACGGTCCAGAACGGATAATGTAGACTATGCCACCTGTTCCTAAGACGCATGCAAAAGGGTAGTGTAGAGGCTGATCTTTGATTGTTTGATATACAGAGAAGCCCTTTACCGGAAAAGACATTAATGTAGATAATCATGTTTCTTGTATACTTAATTTATACCTTTATTCAGGACGTGTAGAACTAATGCAGTTGTTTAAGTATCGTTAAACGGGCTGCCTTCTAGGTCTTACCGGTACCATAGAACTTTCCACAGTCGATGCGTATAAATTGTACACTTAGCAGACAATCGACGCTTATTTACATAGTCAGTATTAATTACCAACGTTCATATAGTGCAGTTCTAGTTAGGTCCGCAAATCAGGTCAAATAAGGTCAGTGACCGTTAGGAGATGGAATGAAATGTATTCGTATGTTGATGCATTTATTAATTTCACTTGAACTTTGTGTTGATCACATTGATTGTTTTTGTTATTGTTAAGACGATATACTCTGAAACTGTTACAAAGAAAAAATATTTGTTTTAAATTAATTCTATGACCAAAATATTGGCATTATATCACTTTTTAAAGGTGTTTCACAAGTATTCCTTCTCAGCCAGAAAATTACTTCAAAGGCTGGTGGTCTTATAGTTTATCCTTTAGAAACGATCACCATTTACATAAAAAATGTTATGATGATTGCTTGTGTTGTCTACTGTATTTGTAAAAACAATGCTATTGTTTTAGCATTGACTTCAGACCGAACAAGATCAGTGACATAGTGTGTCTATGTGGGGTCAGACATTAGGGATAGGGGTTTCGCGGGTACGTTTTACACGTTTAAGCTCAGTTTTGATTTCATTCATTGGCACGTTCATGTTAATCTCTGTAATTACATACGATCTAATTATTCACGAATAACAACACTATGTAAACTACGTTTTAACTGTGGAAAAAGAAAAAAAATATTTCAAGTATAAAGGTGATTGAACTTCATTTACAAGCCGACGAAACAATAATTCAAACAGAAACAGGAGATAAAAACAAACAATTATTTTTGCAATTTTGCGTATTAGACACATATTTGCCAATGGCGAAACAGTATTTGTCTTCTTTGCGTTTATATATTGACGCGACCGGTAATCCATATAAGCGAAGCCAGAATTTCCATACTTTAACAATCTTGTAAATGTTATAGTCTGGAAGTGTTCCATGTGAGTGATAAGAAATTACCGGCAAAGTCGGGATACTTTATCGCTGAGTCGGGACTGGCCAGTCCGCACCCCTGTAAATCAAAGTCGACCTGCATATACCTGCTTAAGAAGACAGACAATGCTACTGCAGCTTTTTACGAGATCAGTTTATAAATTGCCGACAGCCAAGATTAAGTTCGTGCTAAAGACCACAGACCAGGTCGAAGACACTGAATTCTATGAAACACAATTATTCCAAGTATTCTAAAGTTTAAACTGATATTGTTATTCACTTCAGCTTTCTTTCCAAAAGTTTAAACGGTTAATCATACTTTTTGTGTTTATTTGGATGATTTCTCCAAACATATAGAGGTGAAATGGTAAAACTGCGACATTTTCAACATAATAGCAGTCTTAAGATATAAAAAGTGAATCAGTACATTTGTCGGCTTTGTTTGGAATTATTTAATATTATGTATGTTATATATGAGATAAATTCGAGCAGTCAAGATATAAGATATTTAAACGAAAAAAGCACGTTTAAAATGTATTCTTTGTTGCCAGCTTGTTAAACAAACACGTCCACTGGTACTTGACCAGCACTACCTCGTGTACTGTATTATTCGTTTTGCTGAATGAAGAGGATTGTCACTTCGAATTTTCATTTAGAGGTTGCATTACACCATATATTCCGTTTTAATATATGAGAACGTTTTCTATTCATCCGAGGGCATCTTGTTTGCAGGGATTACATGTCAGGAAAAGAAACAAAAGCAATTTCATCCCTATATATAGTTTGTCCGAGCCTATATCTTGTTTGATAGAGGTGGACTAGTGCCGGAACAGCGGATGTATATATACTAACGAACTTATGGTCAACAATAAGTTTTACATTTAAGTTTAGGGGCTACAGGACAATGCAGCCGCCGACGACGCCGCCGTCGGACAAAAGGATCCATACGTGTCTACCTGCTATTGCAGATGACACAATGATAAGCACTGTCATACAATGAATTTAACATCATTTAAAATCGAAACAAAAACGTGTGACGAGAGCGAGCGAGCATATTTATTACTGGGCGGAAATTCTAAATAAATACCAACATTCTAACGAACTTTGGCTACATAAGTTTACACTTTAGAGCCGTCTTTTTGTTAAAATGTCACACTAATGACCGACTAGCTTTTTTGGAAAGTTACACCTTGTATCTCTATCATTTATAGGCCCTATGCCGAAAAAGTAATATAGATATTGGCGCTGTTTTAAAGCAGGTAGTCGTGTTATAGAATGTAGAAGGTGCTTTTTATAGGACTTATAACATATAGATTGCAGTCCAAAATAAAAAGGGAAAATCTTTTTTTCCCTTTTGAGATCAGTTTTGTTGGAGACTATTTCCAGCTGAAATTTCTGCTAGAAAACTCAAGAAACTTTCTTCACCAGCATGACTTTAGGTCTTTTACCAGCTGAAATTTCTGCTAGAAATATCAATAGTTAACAGTCTTTTAAACTTTGCCGCAATTACTAGGAATTTTCTACAATTTCAACTTATGTAGCAGTAGTATCTGTTCAAATTGCAATATCTTCTAAACTTTATATTTCTAGCAGAAATTTCTGCTGGAAATTTTACCGAAACAAATGATGGTGGAGAACATGCTTTGAACTTTCCAGCAGAAATTTCTGCCAGAAAATTTATCGAAATACAAGCTGGTGCAAAAAGTTTATTGCACTTTCCAGCTGACATTTCAGCTGGAAACTTTACCGAAATGTTGGTGCAGAACCTTTTTTCAGCAAACATTTCAATTAAAAATATAAAATTAATATAAATTATGGAGCAACGTCGTAAGATCATTAAAAGTTGAAAAATTTTGGTCGTTCAAACATAAATTATGAGCATAACAATGTATTTGCTTAGCTTTACGTTCAATAATTGTCGATGAGAAGACTCAGTTAAGGTCTAACATAAACATATAGCCTTTGTTTAGTCATGAAACAGATAGGTTGAAACAAGTTATTGCATAACTTAGCAAGCATAGCTGAAAACATCTTGGTAAAAATGTAGGTGCAAACATATCATTCACGGACATGATATAAAATATGGCGCTTATTGCTTATTTGTTAGTAAAAGTATCAAATAATTTAAAAAAAACATTAAAATAAATAAATCTAAGAAATCTACATCATTTATCTAATTTTAATAAGGACAAAACATAAATTTAATGGTTCATTAATTTGAAGAACTACAAGAATACAAGTCTGTAAAATATACATTTGTATGATCATACTTGTTTACTTAAACTATTTTTCCATAAATAAAGATTACGCTTATAAAACTTCTTTAAGTACACATAAAGCCATGCGTTTTACAGAATCATGTCATTCCTATAACATTCACAAAAGACATTTTAATAATAAATAAATACAGAACAAAATATTAATTGTCACTCAATTAGTATTTGCTCAATATATGTTCATGAACTTAGTCCTTATTAATAATTAAGGGTCAAACAATATTTATTAGCATGACATATTCTGCACAAACCCATCATGCGAGAATCGAACTAACTTTTAAGCAGTACAAACCCAGCTTCATTGTACCCTCAGCTTATTACATTTCTTCAAGTAGACCTATGCAATTATATTCATTCTTCCATTCGTTCTTCCACTTAAGAAAACTGTTACATTTCTTGTAATATTATGTCAAGTATCTATTCCACCAGTTTAACGATGACGTTCTTAAACTTCTAAATTTAATTTAAGTAACGATGGTAATATAATATTAGGGTGTAAAGTTCCAATAAAATTGCCCCTAGCACACTGTAATCTATTACAATGTCTGTCGTAAGTTCATTTTGTATTCGTTTATTGGTTGTTTTCTTTATGTCCTTTTGACCTCTGAGTTGTTTTGCTGATGGTATTCGCGCAGCAATTTAAGAAGTACCAGCGTCACTTCCACGTAGAATATCTTCCGTTTTATTAAAACCAGAATCTCTACATCCCGGTGGGTATGCCCGACAATCAACCTGAAAAAAAAGTTAATCATTTAACTCGCTGCAATGTGTTATCTTTATAATATTTGAGGAAATAAATAATATATACTATCAAAATGGTTTTTAGCCAAGATCGCATGGAACAATATACTAGTTAAAACCTGACTCGAAATAGTTGAATAAATGCCTCTGTAGAGAACGATTTACATTTATTCTGTTCTGTTCGGTAACAAAGTGGATTCATTTTGATATTTATCAAACATGCATCGTGAATCATTTGGAGCGATTTTATATCATTTAATAACGGTGAAGACGCAATTTGTTACGTATTACTAATTAATGCAGGATTTGTTGCGGACGTGGAAACACACGGGGAGCTTAACCTAAAGTTCCCTTCGAGGAAACCTACTAAACGAGATTCCAGAACAGAAGTTAATTGCATCAATCAATCAAGAAACAAATTTATAAAACATTGTTTAATGTACAGGGTAAGCGCAAGTCGTTTTGAAATTACTGTTTTACTTCGTTATTATTGTTAACATTTCATCAAAATAAGATTCACATCAATACTATCATAATTATGTACTGGACTTGTTGTTCTTCTCGCCGCAGCTGTACATGGTAAAGTAAGCCGAATGGTCTTTTCATTTAATAAGATACATATGGTATTAATTGTCAAGTTTACAAAAACATAAAAAAGCGATATAATACCTTGATTCATGACGACATGAACTGATGTTGGTTCAGCTTTGCCTTTTCTCATTTTGTTTGTACTGTCACTCCATTTTGCAAACCCTAAAACAATTTTACAACATAAAACTAATTAAAACAGATTTTTATTAGTTGAAAGTACTTCATGTATCTTTGCCTAGCGCGGGTCTTTCTGATCATGTACTGCATGGTACTATAAACTGCTCCTATCAGTTAATCTTTATACACTTACCAAAATAATGTTGAATGATGTGTAGGGAAGCTGTGTCTTTTATTTTTGGCCGCTCGTTATTTGCATATTACACTACTTTAATCTTTCGTTATAAAGTTTAAGTTCCAGCTGCGATTTTTAATGTAAATTATAATTTGTCTAGAGCCGAGTAACACATTTTGTACGACACTGAATATTTTCATTGTTCTTCGCGTGGGTTTAAAAGTCGCGTATTTCGCGCTTGGAATTGTGCGCAAAAAATAGCAGCGAATATTAACACATAATATCTTATTCATGTACTATGTAGATAATACTACTACGCGAAACGAATTTATTTCAGCGTAAATTTGTCGTCGGCGTCGAAAATAAAGCACTGCGAAATTAAATAATACCACAATATATAATATGCACTTCTATAATATACGCATAAAAGAGGATGATATATTATTCACATATAACTGATAATTTTAACTGATTTTCATTTTTTTTCTCTCATTTCTTAATGTTTTACATTGTAAATCATCAAATCAATTACTTTTGTCATTATGGGCTTTCTTGATTTCATATATCAATCCTTATTATTATCACAGCATAGAAACGACTTAAAATTAATGTTCAAGCAAATACGATAAAATCCAAAAAAGTTAGCTAGTCGAGTTCTAATGTGGGTGCTATTCAACGATAAGTCTATGGGTTCTTTGCTTCGATTTTCTGGTTTTCGTGGAAAGATTTAACGGTTCAAGAGTTCATCAAAATTAACCATTAAAAACTCCGGACAAGTTCATCATGGTTACTTGCAAAAATGTTCTTTCTATATTCAAAAATGTAACTTTGTCAATTTGATATTAACACGATTTAGCAGTTTTTAGTCACCAAACGATAACACATTTCAAACTTAACATTAATAACGTTAAAAAGTATAATATGGTTGTTTTCGTGCAATTGTGTGTTTCTGATTTGAAAAAATTAAATTGCACCTAATTCGCAAAATTCTGATTTGAAAAGTGTATGGTTAAAATTTGGCCTATAGGTATATTCTATAAATGACTTTGTTAGCTTACTACTAAAATGTTAATTGAAAAGATTAATATGACTTAGGTAAAACGCTTTGATATTCTTTCGAACTGTGGAGAAATTAAACAAATTACATGTATTTGTTTACAAAACAATCTTACAAAACAGTAAAATTATAATTGATATTTCAATATACGGACTTAATAGTATGTAAATACAAATACAATTCATGCCAACCCCTCTAACATTAAAATAATATAATGAAATTATTAGATATATCAATTACTTTTAATTGAAATAGAAACATCAAGACCGCGGTCAGGATAGTTTTACAAAGCAGCTGCAGTAGTTGAAGTTAAAGTATTACATGAAGCAGTTGTTGTATTGATAGTAGTAGGAGAAGACGTAGTAGTTGTAGTAATAGTTTAAGTATAAGTTATTATTTTTGTTGTTGCTGTTGATGTTATTGTTGTTGCTGCTGCTGTCCTTTTTTTGTTAAGTAAAAAGCAGCAGCAGCAGTAGGTTTTGTTGTTGTTGTCATTGTTGTTGTAGAAGTACATGTAGCATTTGTCGTATTGAAAGTAGTGGCAGAAGTAGTACTAGTAGAAGTAGCAGTAGGTAGTAGATAGAAGTAGTAGTAGTTGTTGTTGTTGTTGCAGTAGGTGTCATTGTTGTTGATGTTGCTGATACCGTTGTTGTTTTGTTATAAAAGTAATAGGCGCAGTAGTAGCAGTAGGAGGAGAAAGACAACCAGCAGTAGTAGTAGTAGTAGTAGTTGTTGTTGTTGTAAGTCACAGCAGCAGGGTTAGGATTAGTAAAAGTTGTATTTTCAATCGTGATTGCGTTACTGCTTTTTATAAGCGAATTAAAATTTCTGAAAAAAAAAATAAAAATGTACCGGTTTTTGAAAATTATTATTTCACTTCTTGGCTACACATGTTTATACTTCCGACAGACAAGAGATTTGTACAATGTTCAAGTTTTCTCAGGTCTGAAAGATTTTATCTCCAGCAGCACTGTTATTCTCTCTATGTGATATGTTATAATAACTCCACTGACCCGATCTAATCTGGCGTTTATGGTGTTTCAATGACCGTCGAATGATTTGTGTTGCTCTATTACTTGTATGAGGACTGCAGTGCTTGAATTTATAAAATGTGTAGGAGCCATGTGTCGAAATGGTATTTTAACAAATTTGAAGTACACCTAAACTTTCTTAGATCTGTATAATAACCGTAACATAATAACTGGTACATGTACATTTAATTTCTAGGTCCTTCTGATCTTGTATGTTGATTAAACTGATTAAGTTGAATAATAACTTTTTGCACAGCTTAAATTACCAGTAAAGCATAACAATCTTTAACGGTTTTTGCATCAAAACTTTCCTGGCGCTTACTGTTACCTATTTATCTTCATACAATAACAAGTTATAATAAACAAGAACAAACAAAATCACATCAGCATAATCAAGAATTAAACATAATTATATGTTATAATAACATTTTAGAGACTGTCATAATCGATTTTCAATACATGAAATTTTTAACTTCAAAATGCTATCTCAGAAAAATAGTAGTTCTGCAAATTACTGTAGTAATGGTCTGATAAGTAAAATTATCATTAACATCGGTAAAAAGCCATACTTCAGCGAGAAGTTTTGAGCCCCCTAATTGGTCTCATGCTGATAGTAAAAATAAGTCGGAATAACTGTGTAAAGTACATAACTGCTGAACTACGTTACCTTGGAATGATAACAAATAACTTCATCAATTAGCATGCGATTTGTTGGTCATTTAATGTAATCTTCCCCTGAGGAGTGAGAGATTTATTACATTCAGACCAATTAATGATGCCGATAAGCATACTCCTATTCATATAACAGTGTAGAACTAATTCGAATAGCCTACACTATTTGCCTTATTATAATTTGCGTTCTAATTTACCAAAGACAAAGTATTTTCATCTGAATAATGTTGCACAGTTTTAATCCAAAATATGTTATTATTATTTTGTTTATTACCTTATTAATTCTAATATTGTCTATCTTTCAGTGTGGTAAAGTAAACACTAATATTTTAGCGAATATTATTTGTAAAGGCTCATTAGGCAAATCGTTCAAGGGTGTACGGGCTTTGCAATAATATATAATAGGAGATACAAAAATGCATTAAAATGAGTACATGTATATGTCGACTCCTTACTTATTGTTTTACATTTTTCGTCTACAGGACTTTTCTCAAGTATTATCCAAGCTCCATCGTCGTTTAGAGATTGATGACGTGATAAGAGACTCGCGACTGTAATACATGTAACTGACCACATAATGACGAACGTACAATATCTGTTCTAGTCACGTTTCCCATATGGATATAAATTACAAGTATGCGCGATATAAATTTGTATTATAATCCTGGCCGAAAATGACTTCTTTGATCAAACTTTATACTGCCAATTAATTGTACAAGCTTGTTTTGCACCAAGTAAGATACATATATTTAAGATAATATATACATGTATTCCCTAATTATAAGCAAAATTTAAGTGATAGTATGATTGTTTCTTATTTTTGTCGATATTTAGTCCAGATTAAAAAGTCCCGACCTTAGTGTACCAACCCCTTGAGCGATGTTGTTAACTTTTTTATATAAGAATGTTCTAAAGGAAGGCGCAGAAATTAAGTGTTTTGATGTACATCTTATTTGATGCATTTTTCCTATGAAATTACAAGTTATTATGACTAAATTCTTTGCTTTTATATCTATTAGGTGTCGAACATTTTGTAAACAAATACTTTATTAAAGATGTTTTTATTTGTAATATTGTTGACCGAAACATGATATCCGCTTTAAATAATTTTTTATAAAATCTGCCGAATGTGAATTGTATTGACCTGTGAATTTTTATGACATTAAAATCATATGTGTTATCTCTTGTAATGCAAGTCTTAAAATGAAAGAAAACGTTCTTTCATTTCTTATACCATTTGGACAGAGGAGCTAAAATAACATATCATTGATTGATAATTACGCGGATGATGCTTGTGATAAAATCCAGCAGACTGGGTGCAGGTAAAGTGTTCGCACGTGGGTGATATGATTATCATTAATCCTACAATTTTCCAACAACAATTAACTGGAATATTCTCACAGGCTAGATAATAAAGACAGGACTGTTTCTGAAAGCATCACCGAATTTGATTTTGCAATTCAAGTGTTTGAATATTATTGCAATTTTACGTGATTAATAAGAAGAAATTAAATGACAGTATACGTGATACTGTAGTATCATTTAATTTCGTGGGCACGAATTTTCGCGCAAAACCCGTAAATAACATATTCGCGGGGAAATGAATTTGCGCAACTGTGTTTTCCTATAAAGAAACCCTGGTTTTTTGCTAGTGTTGTTTCGCGCTCTTGCCGTAGAGCGAAATAAGCGAAAATTAAACCCGCGCGAAATAAAATGATTTGACAGTAACTGGAATTGTCCAGTCTATTGCAGAACAATTTCTTATTAAGAATTAAGTGAACTTTAATTTTAATGTCAAATAAATGACCGCCGGACTAAGGTTTCGATGATAACGATGACTCTGAATAAAACGATAAACTATATCATATTCCTTAGTTTTCGATCAGGCAAAAAAAAAGGAAGTTAATTTTTTGCAATTCTCAAGTAAATAATCATTGCATCCGCTATAAGTTGTGGTCATGTTTTCGACTTTTTATCATCAAAATTTGATGTAAGTCTCAAGGAAATGTTGTGGTTTGTCTTTTCATTGCACTTAAATAAATTTCCTGTAGCTTCTTTATGGTCTGATTGGGACGATGAGCGAACACGCTCTTCCCTATTTTATCCATAAAGTGATAACGTGGATGTCAAGGAGAAAATTCTATTTTCCTCACATTGGTTTTCGCCAAAAGTTGATTAGTGGTCTAGCGATTTTGGGACGATGCAGTTCTCTATGATAGATGTGTATCAGCCTTTTCAAAAGAAAAAAGTATTAATTTCAGTAAAATAGACCGGTAATTCGGACAGTATTTTGTCCGAATAATCATGATTTTCAATTAATTCGGTTTTGGAGTTTAGTTGATTTCTTTTAATTTAAGTTTTAGAGTTTTGATAATTGGGCACTTATCAAACAAATGCAATTCTCAAATTTTCGTTTTTACGTTATTTTGCATAATATAATGACGTAAGAGAGTAACGTCAACGTTCAACGTAAGCAACGTTATCAATCTTGAAAATAATTTCATTTGAATTTTTTCTTATTAATATGATAAAATATGCAAAAATGAGGCATTTATTTTTCATTTACGAATAACATCAGGATGTTTTATAACAAATCAAAAGTAGTGCCAGTTAAAAGATTTTGACGGCACTTTCGTGGCTAACAGTCGTCAAACGTTCCATAGTTATAAAACTTTGGTGTGTGCTTTTAGATTGTCCGGTGTCGGTAAACATGCGGAAAACAAAATCGAATGTAAAAAGTTCCATTTCGATTGCCGCACGGGGATTAGGAATAAATAACGTATGCCGACGTAGATGACGTACTACGTACAACAAATGCACAGTTTTCATATAATTTTTATTGATTGATTATATTTAACATTATGTCAATTTTTTTTTAATTATGATAATTTTACTTTGAGATATTCAACATTGAAAAGTGTGCACTTAGAACTTTTGACGAGTGTATATAACGACAGCATTTTCATTATAGTGGACTGATTGCAGGATTTAATCCACCTTAGCGCTTTAATCATATACAAACTATTTTTCAAAGATCATCTCACCGAAAATATTGTTTGTAAGGAATCAAAAACATCAAATATATCCGATCATGCTAAAATTAATATATCCGCAATTCTTCGAAGAACATAGCATTTACCATCAGGTTAAATAAAATACCTGACCCGTATTAAACTCACATTTCTGATGTCTTTAATTTCACTGCCAGACAGAATTTTCCCAGTATGTTGTATGTACCTAAACTATCATAACATGTGGCTACATTTAGGTGACAAAGCATGATAAACCAAGCTAGAATTCTCTGTAATAAACGTAAATCCGGCTAAAATTGCACATTAACATGGTCTGAGAAATACAAATGTACCTAGAGCGTTTACTAGACACAATAAAATGTTTTTCTGAATGAATGGCTAACCATGTAAACCCTAATCAGACTGTATAGGCGTGAAGACTAGTATACTATAATCCCAATTCTTACATTCTGAGTATTTTTTAGGAAGTTCGTCATCAATATAAAAATCCAATCAGGTTAAATGCTTAAATAGTGTTTTTGAATGTATGTCGATTTTTATAAGGTTAGCATATAAGATGTAAAATCAAATGTGACGAGAAAACGTAAATAAGATCATACAATAAATTTTTACTGATAATCAATCTGCATTAACAACAAGATTTACTTACAGTTACAGTTCATCTTCTTTTTCTGCATAACAACATCCTCATACAGTTAGAAAACTTTTAGCAAACAATCTTTCATGACAGTTGGTGAGCACTAGACAGGCTCCGGTATGTAAACTCGTCATTTGTTCTGTTTTGACCTTCGCTTAGCTCCAAGAACAAAGGGATTTGTGGAAAATGATTTCAGTGTATCACGAATACAGGCTCATTGGGGTCACACAAAGTTCATTGTGGGGTAACTCACATTGCTCTATCAAATTTGTTTACGTTAATAGAGATCAAATTGCCTGTATCTGATAAACCATGTAATCTAGAAATCTTTAGCACCTTCAGGTTCAGAAATATGATGGATTAAGAATTGGAGAAAATCAATCAGTTTTGTAAAAGCGAATATTATAAATACGCTTAGAACTAGTCAATATTTATCACACGTTGTTTTAATTACCGACAATGCAATACATACAATGACAGGTAAACATAATATGTAAAGGTCATAATTTGACCAATTTAATTCTTATCCCATTTGATTTGCCATAAGTTCAATCCGACCCAGTTTTTTATCTGAGGCAATGTATTGTTTTGCAGTATTACTATCGGTGTAGACCGTTATCAGAATGTCTAGAAGCATTGACTGATCTGAGACTACGGCCGTAGCAGAAGTGACAACAAATAACTTTTATACAAAATTAACGTCCGCTCTCTCCGTCTCAACGATGAAATTTTAAAATGCAAGTAAATTAAAAATCATCAATTTCAATTAATCATAAAATAAAATAATCCAGTAATTTGGTAAGTTAGCATTCAAGAAATTGGAAGCTTTTTAACATGAATTCTTGGTTTCCCAATATGGCATTGCATACATGTTGTAAAATTATTCTTTTTCATTGGAGTATCTTACATGTAAAAAATGATGTTTTTTTGTATACTACACTAAAACACAAAAAAGGATTTGCTTTATTTATAATCCGTAAAATGTCCAGTTTGAAAGAAGAAATTTAAGATTTTGGAGAAACTAACATCCTATTTGTTATTCTCTTGCGATCACATGTATGCATTCGTGGGACGTTGGTTAAAATACGTGTTTGTATAGTAAATTCCATCACTCAGAATATCAAAGAAACAAATCACAATGTAGCTTTGACAATTTTTTCTAGTATCTTATGTATTACACGAATTAATAACCACACACACACACACACACGCGCACATACACGCACGCACGCACGCACGCACACGTACGCACACACACACACGCACGCGCGCACACACACATACACACACACTTAAAGACTCGCTTTCGTCTTTCTGTATACATAGCTCACCGCCACCGCCTGTTATATCTTTTATTCGGATAACATATCCTGAGAGATTCGTAATTATTTCATTATTACAATAATTTATTAAATCATTTCTTTAAAGTCTTAGACAGTAACTTTATACGAAGGTTAAAACCATGAAAATATAATCACTGATAAAATGCGGGATCGCATATCCCGGATTGTTAGACTGCTTCACTGCATTGACTCCTTAGATAGATCTTCTCTATGTAATGTGCACAAAGTTCGACGGATATTTATGATGTCAACACGTTTATAGCTTTTATAGAAAATAGCAATATTGTTTGTCGGCTATTTGATTAAATCACTTAATGTACGAACCTGTACTAGCGTCAAAACATGCAAGCTTTATACCGGCAAAACGATCTACATTGACAATTTTAATGTTTTGAGTTTTAGTATGTTCAGTATGTTTTGCATTTTTATCATTTCACTTTTCTTGTCATATCCAATCTTTAAAAGCTTTTACTTAACGATATCTTCACTTTCTTTTCCCGCTTTCTGTATGATAATTAAAAAAGAGGTTAATCTAAATTCGAGGAAAAAAAATCAAGTGGTTAAGATATATCTAAAATAAGAAAAATTATCTCCTTATAAAACATACGACTATACAAAATTTAAACAGGAAGAGCCTTGCATCGATCAGTAGTAAAGCATTTTTCAAATTGTGCTTTTAACGAGGTTTTTTATCATCTCATTTACCGTCTGGGTCTCATACATGTTAGGATGACACTGGAATTAGTTGCAGTCCAATTACACAATTCGCCATTTTTCATAGAAAAAGACATACACACAAACAATTCAACATAAATAGCTAATGACACAGTCAATAGGAAGTGGCTAGGAGCTCATGACGGAACTGTGAACAATGCAACTAAGGTTTGATCTGAAGAACACCACGGCAGGAAGTAAAGAAGTATACAGAGTACCAATAGAAAAACGCAACTCTTTTATTTTTTTGGAATATTTTTGATGTGTGTAAAAGTTTCAAAAATTTCTAAAGGAAGATGTGTTTTAAAATAAAAAAGTAGTCGTTCCGCCAAGGGTAATTGTCGACAGTGAACAATGCATCTGTCGAGCGATTTCATGTCGAGACATCCCTCCTTGGATCATGCCCAAAACCTCATATGCCCGTTGTCTAAAACGCTTGCCATTATCCCATTTGTGTGAAGTAAAAACTTGAAAACTGATTATGGGATTTTGGGATTTGTGTGGCCGTAAGTTGAGGTTAACAAATTGACTTGTTTTGAGGTTATTCATGCATGTTTACATGCCGAAACAAACATTTATTGTGTTTGTACGGGGTTACTGTAGGAGAGAAAGTTTAAAAATCAGTTGACCATTAATGCATCGACTGGTTACTTATTGATTTAAACACATCTACATTTGCCAATTTATTAAACTTTTACGCACATCAAAAATATTCCAAAAATCAAGTTTTGCGTTTTCATTGGCACTCAGTATATTAAAAGAATTCGATCGCGTCTCTATGTTTTTAAAATTACACAAATCATTAATAAAATCTTAAACAAAAGTCACTGTCATATTACATTTGTTGCTTAAGAATGACAAGCAAAGAGATCAAATGTATATGGATATGAATTCCATAGTATGCAATTTGATTTCTTTAATTATTTTTTATTTCCTCAATTAACAACAGATTTTAGAAAAACCTTGACGCCTTGGGTATCGGCGATTATTTGCAATACATTGTTTTAAAATGTGTAACTGATACTATTGAGTTATTAAGTTACGTTTCAGGTTATGCATCTCATTGTAATCTTTAATGGCATTCATTTAAATTTGTCAATCAAAAACTCAATTTATCTTCAAAAGAAAAAACGCAGCATATATTCAATACCAGTCACTTCTGACAATTGCAATCGCTTGTATACTTATCCATGAACCGTAAACAGGCTCAATCAAACCAAACAATATATTCATTTTTGTCTAGGTCGGTGGCTTTTAAATTTCTTTTTCCATTTATTCTAATAACATAGAAACGTTTTGTGCCGTGAGGCAGCTGTAAAATTTCTCCCCGTGCATTAAATCAGCGCAGTTATGTCCTTTGGAAATCGATGGCCACGATACTTATGAATGCTTATAGTGCATCTTAAATTACCCTTTTAATAATGATTTTATCAGTTGTAAGATAGGTGTTTTCAATATACTAGCCAATAAAGAGATTTGGATACTGTTCAATCACCCTTATGATATACTTCCTGGTTTTGCATTTGGCTTTCTCTGTGATATGCAGTTTTTATTTTCGCATATTCCCTGTCAAAATTTTATTCTTTTTCAGTTCCGCCCATTGTTTTCTTGTTTAGGGCAAACCCATTCTTTTATCTCTGGACCATACGCCGCTGATCATGGAGTTGTGTTTATCTGAAAATACGGCATTATGTGTTCCATGTTCGCCGCCGTTGCGTGCCGTCGTTTGGTATGGATCAGAATTGAACCGTTAACTGGTGTAAATAATGAGTAACTGCAATCTTTAATAAAATCTTTTCCAATGCCACACTTAGAATTATATAAAAAATAGTTTACTGTATTCGGGCAGTTGTTTATGGAAAAGCATTCCTAAAGAAATAAAAGATTGTTCTACTGTAGACACCTTTAAAACTTTGTATCTGAGGTGGACTGGATGATTCATTGTTGTTTAAGATAAGGCAAATGTACAATATTGCCTCAATGAAACAGCAAATGTGTTAAGGCATGCATATAAAATGCATTGTGTATTATATTGATTTATGTACTCGAATTTCTTAAATATTCAGTTCTTTCTTGCGCAGACTTACTCACATAGGCCTCGCACACATACTCGCAGACCCACACCCACGCTCACACACGCACACGCTCACGCACACGCACACAGACGCGCGCACACGCATGCACCTACCCATTAAATGCAAAAAACCTAAACATTACCACAGATATATTATTTGCAGTTTCATTCTTATTATAATATCATAATGTGCTTTGTGATGTTGTTTTATTTATGATCATCGTGTTTATCTTAATCTTTGTATGTTTTTACCTGTAAGGAGGGTCATATGGAAGATTAGTTTATTGCTAAATATGTCACCCTCTATAATACAGAATTTACTTACTTACTTACTTACTTGCTTAATTACTATCTTTGAATTTTATTGAAATAATAATGAAGTCAGAGTAAAATTAGGACCCCTGGTCTTTTCCGAAATTTTAGTTACATACATAATATAAATTTATCAATGTTATTGAAATTGCGCTAATATTTTATTTTGGTATTATTTTGGATTCAGTGCTAATTGTTTTTAATTGTCTTTTGTAAGCCCATTACAGATCAATTTAGCTGAAGTGTTCTGCGAAAGTTATTAAATAAGTGTGATTATCAAATAGTGTATCGGAAACATGATGCTAACTTAAAACAACTTTATTTTGCTAAACGAACCATATAGGATAGATTGTCAAATATATGCCATATCAAATAAAAAGATGAAGATCTAGATTTAAAACCTATTCCGAATGTTGAATCTGTTGTTTTCCATTCCATCACTGTTGGTAAAAACTTTTACAGTTGATCAATAATATGATACCTCTTAATATACAATCAGCGCTAAATTGAATAATATTTGAATTTGAAGACGCTTGTCTTTAAGCTTACAATATGTTTTGTGGGCCCAGTGTGTGCAACTACTCCGATTACACTTAAAACTATATTTTGACAACAAACACGTTTATCAGGGTAATCCGTGCAGCCTTTCGGAACTTATCCGAGCTAGCTTATTAGGTAACGTGCTTAGAGTTACGAGGCCACGCACCCTGCGGTTTTGATTGCTTGTCTGAAGCAGGCTTTATTTTAATTACACTTCACAGTACAGTGTGGCGGCCGTAAAGTCTCCCCGAGCAACCGTTGTGAACATTAACACCTGTCTTAATTTTTCAGTTTTTTTAAATTTAGTTTACACCATATTGTTGCATAAATAATAATTGTGAAAATAATAAAATGATATTATGAAATCTTTTTTTTTTCAGTGAATATTAAAGTATCGAAACAAAACTTTACTTCAACTAAAGTTAAAATCGAAAATGTTCCCAAATGCAAAATGCCTGGGACATAATATTAAACTGTTTATACAAGCCAAGTGGTGATAAGATAACATATGACAGACACATGTGAAATATTCCATGATCTAAAGCTGCGTGAAGATGACAACTGGTTTAAAGGAAATCACGGCTTTATACACAAACATGTTTAACATCAAGCATCAAGGGGAAGTTCAGCTTATCAGTCCCGGCGATCGGCGATAACAGTTAAATGACCATAAATTTCTCTGGTCTCTGGGAAACATTCAATCCCACCAGAGTATTAGATTGCAAGCAGGCCAACTAAGCATTTATAAATGTAGCTTCATGAACGTATACATTTTTGACACACCCGATCAAAGAAATAACTCACGACTAGCAAACTAAACATTCAAATGTATAGGTAAAAAGGTGTAACAGAGATGTGTCATATACTAAAAATGCTCTAAGGGCCGTATCCAATTCATTGTTACGGTATATGAATTTCTGTTTAATTCGCCGAGGCTTCTAAACAAAATATAATATTTAAATTATTATTTTAAAGCCTCTGTTCTTGTTTTAGTGCAGAAAACGCGAAAATTATGTTATTATTATATTATATTCTTCAGTGATCTTTAGTCAAGTATGACAAATTGATAATTAATACATCTGAAGTTCGAAACGATTTTTGTTGGTTATTAAAATAATTTTTCGTAATGAAAAATGAATTTGAAATAGCGGCGTGAAATTAGCGGCCTAGCGGCATACAGTTGCGGCATTGTGGCGTGAAGTTGCGTGAAGTTGTCGGCCTAGCGGACTAGTCTACATAGCGTCGTGAAGTTGGCGGCCTTGATGATTGGCGAAAAAGCGGCGTAATTTGGAGGCCTAGCAGCCAATCGACCTAGCGGCGTGAAGTTAGCGGTCTTGCAGCCTGTAGGCATTACAGCGCGAAGTTGGTACTCTTGCGGCCTGCCAAACTGGACAAGAGGCCGCTATGCCGCTGAGTTCAGCCCGCTAGGCCGTCACATTAAAGCCGCTAAGCTGCCAACTTCACGCCGCTAGGCCGCTGGGCCGTAATCTTCAGATATCTTTCAAGTGATCCCATAAGCTAAATTTATGATAACCAAATGGAAGTTCACCAGTGCTTCAAATGCAAATTGAAGATATTTTACAATAAAATTCTTGCTAAAATAATTTGTTTTATGTTGACTGTGCAAAGCGATGTGATAATAGTTAAAGAGTAGTGTATAGATTCAAATTTAAAAGGTAAATGCAATTTATTGAAAGAGAACATGATGATAACAGTTATGCTGAAAAAATCGTTTAATGCAATACCATGAAACATTTTACAGTTCTATTTTTTCAACAAGCGCTCGATAACTTCGAATCTTCTTTATGAGGCAATATACCAATAGACACACACTATTGAAATTCCAAAATCTGGAAATTGCAAGCAGTGCTTGAATTTCATTTTAGTCTATTATACCTGTTGAGATTACTGTTTATGTAACATATTTGTTGGTAAAATAAAATAAATAAAAATTATATATGATTGATTTCTGTTAGTAATTACTTTCAACGTGTAACATGTTCAATCGACCGGTACACAAATTTGTAATTCGATTCGCGATATCAGTTGTGCAAATTTATGATTCCTGTGGTGAGGTGAACTATCATGGAATGTACTGATCAGTCAGCAGATAAAATCCAGGATAAGAAATGGGTTAGCCTAGCGGTCAGCTAGATGGTTCTAATTTTAATTACTTTTAATAATAGTTTTACATATATCTTTATTACAGTTCTCAGTTTCATTTTCTTATTTCTGTCGAACAATCTATGTTCTGAGAGCTAAGCAAAGTTAAAATCAGAAAAATTGATGTGCCTTAGTATATAACTGGATGACAGGGGAATATAAATAATAACAGAACATAGGAACGGGAGCCAGTCTAGGCATTTTGCATGAGGCCGATTGGCATATTATTCGTTCAATTAGTTTAGTGAAGGGTGATAATGTTGCGCGCATTAGAACGAAACGTTTCTTGTTTTGCGGTGTTTTGTAATTTTTATTATGGATAAAAAATGATAGCATCAAATCCGAGACAGGTAAGCAAATAATTTGTCTAGACTTATTTCTCCACAGTTCGAAAGAATATCAAATTGTTTTACCTAAGTCATATTTATCATTTCAATTAACATTTTAGTTGTAAGCTAAACAAGTTATTCATAGAATATACCATCCTCTTTTTAAATCCAAATTTATGCGAATTAGGTGCAATTTATTTTTTTTCAAAGCAGAAACAAACAATTTCATGAAATCCTCCATATTATACTTTCTAACGTTATTTATTATTTTTAAAAACTGCTAAATCGTGTTAATATCAAATTGACAAAGATACATTTTTGAATATAGAAAGAACATATTTGCATGTAACCATGATGAACATGTCTGGAGTTTATAATGGTTAATTTTGATGAACTCTTGAACCGTAAAATTTTTCCTTAAAAACAAGAAAATCGAAAGAAGAATAACCCATTGACTAAAAGTTGAATAGCTGCCTCATTAGACTTAGACAAACTAAATATTAAGGATTTTATCGTGTTTACTTGAACTTTAATATCAAGTCGTTTGTATTGTATGTTGTGATATTAAAAAGGATAAACATCTGAAATAAAAAAAAAGCCCAAAATGACAAAAATAATTGATTTGATGATTAAAAACATAAAGAAAAAGAGAGAAAAAAAACTGAAAATCATTTAAAAATTCTCAGTAATATGTGAATAATATATATCATCTTTTATGTTTATATTATAGAAATGCATATTATAAATTGTGGTATTATGTTATTTCACGGTGCTTAATTTTCGACGCCAACGAAAACTTTACGCTGACATAAACTAGATTCGCTCAGTAGTATTATCCACATAGTATAAGAAATCATGTGGTTAATATTCGCTGGTATTTGATTGTGTGCACATTCAAAGCGACTATTAAGCCCACGCGAAATAAAATGATACTCCAGTATACATGAACTCCACAAAAAATAATTCAGTGTCATACGAAATGTGTTACTCGGCTCTAGACAAAACATATTTTTTACATACAAATGTTAACGTAAATCACAGCTGAAACTTTATTACGAAAGATTAAAGTAGTGAAATAAGCAAACCACGAGCGGCCACAAACAAAAGACACAGATTCCCTACACGTCATTATCTTTAGTTTGATAAGAGTATAAAGATAAACTGATAAGAGCAATTTATACTACCATGCAGTACTTGGTCAGAAAAACCCCCGCTAGGTTAAGATACATGAAGTACTTTCAACTAATAAACATCTGTTTTAATTAGTTTTATGTTGTAAAAAAACATTTAGGGGTTTGCAGAATGGAGTGACAGTACTATAAAACAAGATGAGAAAAGGGAAAGGTGAACCAACACCAGTTCATGTCATCATGAGTCGTGAATCAAGGTATTTATATAGCTTTTAATGTTTTTGTTTTTTTACAATTAATACCATATGTATCATATTAAATGAAAAGAACACTCGGCTTACTGTGTCATCTACAACTGCGGACAGAAGAACAGCAAGCCTATATGGTAAATAATTATGATAGTATTGATGTAAATCTCATTTTGATGAAATGTTAACAATAGTAACGAAGTAAAAACAGTAATTTCTAAATGACTTGCGCTTACCCCGTACATTAAACGATGTTTTATAAATTTGTTTCTTGATTCATGCCTTAATTTATGTTCTGGAATCTCTTTTCGTAATCTGCATCGGAGGGGACTATAGGTTTACCTCCCCGTGTGTCTCCCCGTCCGCAACAAATCACCTTTATCAACTCTAGTCTTCACCGTTATTAAATGTTATAAAAATTGCTCCAAATGAATCACGATGAATGTTTGATGAATATCAAAATGAATCCACTTTGATACAGAACAAATGTAAATCGTTCTCATACAAATAATGCTTTGAAGAAAAAAGTTATAAAGAGAAACAAAATGTTATGTTGTGATTTGTAGTTTTCTGGCTAATGACGCACACTAATTTCGCCACGTGTAACACACCAATTAAATTAGTCGAAATGGTGTCTGTATATTGGCACTACTCTTATTAATGAGCATGGTAAGCACGGTAGGATAATATTATTATGTAAATAAAAACAGCATTTATTCAACTATTGCCAGTCAGATTTTAACTATATTTTTCATGCGGTCTTGGCTAACCGTTTTGATAGTATTTGTTCTTTATTTCCTCAAATATTATAAAGATAACAAATTGCAGCAAGTTAAATGATTAACTGTCTTTTTTCAGGTTCACTTCAATATGTCGGGCATACCCACCAGGATGTAGAGATTCTGGTTTTATTAAAACGGTAGATATTCTACGCAGAGGTGACGCTGGTACAATGTACTTGTTAACGTTCACGAATACCATCAGCAAAACAACTCAGAGGTCAAAAGGACAGAAAGGAAACAAACAATAAACGAATTATTTTAGAATGCAAAAGGACCTTACGACAGACATTGAAAACGATTACAGTGTACAAGGAGCAATTTAGAACCTTAAACCCTAATATTATTTTACCATCGTTACTTAAATTAAATATAGAAGTTTTGGAAAGAAAATTGAAGATATACCTGTTTAAGAACCGTCATCGTCGACTGGTGAGATAGATACTTGACATAATATTACAAGAACTAAAGCAATTTTCTTAAATGGAAGAACGAATGGAAAAATGAATATAACTGCATATGTCTTATTGAAGAAATGTAATAACTGAGGGTATAAAGAAGCTGGGTTGGTAATGCTTAAAAGTTAGTTTGATTCTCGCATAGTGTTTGTGCAAAATATGTTATGCTTATAAATATTGTATGACCCTGAATTATTTACTAATTAGTACTAGTTTCATGAACATCATATTGAGAAAATACTAATTTCATATTTTGTTCTGTATTTATCTCATTTATTATGGTGTAGAAAGTGTATAAAATCTTGTGTACATACATAGAAACCATAATGAGTCACCTGTTGTAGACGATATTGATGACCAATACACTTAAATGCTACAGTAGTTCTGTAATTATTTGTGATTCGTTTTTGGAAGATTCTTTTCACACATCTATGGATCATTCCGACAAATGTGTGAATCGTTGCCTTTTTTAAATTTCATTTGGGAATGTTATAGTATAGGAATGAAATGATTCTGTAAAACGCATGGCTTTAAGTCGACTAAAAGAAGTTTTATAAGCATAATTTTTATTTATGGAAATATATTTTAAGTAAACAAGTATGATCATACAAACGTATATTTTACAGACTTGTATTCTTGTAGTTCTTCAAATTAATGAACCATTTAATTTACGTTTTTGTCCTTATTAAAATTAGATAAACGATTTAGATTTCTTATATTTATATATTTTACTGTGCTTTTTTAATTATTTGATACTTTTACTAACAAAGAAGCAATAAGCGTCATATTTTAATTCATGTCCGTGAATGATATGGTTGAATCTACAATTTTTACCAAGATGTTTTCAGATATGCTTGCTAAGTTATGCAATAACTTTTTTTCAACCTATCTGTTTCATGACTAAACACAAACTTCTGCTATATGTTTATGTTAGACGTTAATTGAGTCTTCATATCGACAATTATTGAACGTAAAGCTATACAAATACATTGTCGTGCTCATAATTTATGTTTGAACGACCAAAATTATTCAACTTTTAATGATCTTACGACGTTGATCCATAATTTATATTATTTTTATATTTTAAATTGAATTGTTTGCTGAAAAAATGTTCTGCACATTTCGGTGAAGGTTACAGCTGAAATTTCTGCTGGAAAGTGGAATAAACTTTTTGCACCAGCTTGTATTTCGATAAATTTTCTGGCAGAAATTTCTGCTGGAAATGCAATAAACTTTTTGCACCAGCTTGTATTTCGATAAATTTTCTGGCAGAAATTTCTGCTGGAAAGTTCAAAGCATTTTTTCCACCACAGTTGTTTCGGTAAAATTTCCAGCAGAAATTTCTGCTAGAAATATAAAGATATTGCAAGTTGAACTGATATTACTGCTATGAGAGTGAAATTATATAGAGTCAAGGGTTATTATTAATTTCCACTGTTCCTATATTCATTATTTTGGACCTTTAAGAGATTTTCAGCAGAAATTTCTTCGGAAATGATCAACATCCACTGCATTTATAGAGCAAAACGTCGAATATAGACAGCTGTTTGCCTTGAAAAATCGTTCTGTAGCAAAACTGATTTCAAAAGGGAAAAAAAGATTTTCCCTTTTTATTTTGGACTGCAATAATAATTTTTAACAAAAAACTGGCTGATTACATTTACTGGGGCCAGAATCTAACAAAAATGACAAAATCTTAACTGGGATATTTTAAAACAACTAAATGGGAAAAAAGTTTCCAACGACTCTTGTCGCGACAAAATTATTTATCATAAAAATAATAAAATTGATTTTGAAAAATAATTTTTCAATATCTGACTCAGTGAGGTTACTTAACTTTATTGTTATTGTTATTTTTGTAGCATTTTGACCCCAGTTAGTGTTTAAGGAATATTCTATTCTTTAAACATGTAGAATTATACAAAATGAACCACACTAAAGTGAAAATGGTTGATATTATATATAAAATATTCATACATAATTATGTACTTTGATTACTGTTAATGAATTTTCAAGGGTTAACAAATAAAACTGGTCAGGACTACATATTATTTGAATTAAAGGATATTCATAGTAGAAGAATTATACACAGATAATTAAGGGGTACTGTTTGTCTGGATGTAAGTAAGGGCATTTCTGTATGATGGAATCAACTTTCCCATCTTTTTTGTTTTGATACAGATTTTCACACATAAAATCATTATTTGAGATAATATCTTCCTCAGATATACATTGAATTAAAGCATATTTATTGTATAAGACATCTAGATAGATATATTAGGGGTTTTGAGTGGATGTCTTTGAGTATGGTCAATTTTGTATGTTATGAATTGGTCAAAATGAACTATTTTTTATTTGTTGTTTTGTTTTTACCAACATTCTCATCCATAAAGTCATAATAAATGGTCATATTGTGCTTAATGATACATAAAATTAAAGGATATTTATTGTGCAAGACATATAGATAGATAATTTAGGGGTTCTTGGGGTCTGGAAATGGGTCTAGCCATTTCTATATGATGTATCCTGGTCAAAATCAGCACCTTTTCATTTATCGGCTTGTTTTGATTAACATTTTCACACAGAAAATCATTATTTATTGTCATATCTTGCTCAAACATACATAGAATTAAAGGATATTCATTGTACAAGAAATCTAGATAGATAAATTAGGAGTCCTGAGAGTCTGGAAATGGGTCTGTCCATTTCTGTGTGATAGGGGTAGGTCAAAATCTGACCTTGGGGATTTCTCGGCTTCTTTCGACAAACTGTTTCAACTGTAAAATCATAATTTATTGTAATATCTTGCTCAAACATACATATTTTTGAACGATATTTCTTGTAGAAGACAACTAGATACCAGACTTAGTCATTCTGGGGCTCTGGGTTTAAGACTGGCCATTTCTGTATGATGTATCCTGGTCAAAATCAGCACTTTTCATTTTATCGGCTTGTTTCGATTAACATTTTCACTCATAAAATCATTATTTATTGTGCTATCTTGCTCAAAATGGTATCTTTTTAAAGGGAATTTATAGTAGAAGACAACTAGATATCAAACTTAGTGATTCCTGGGCTCTGGGTTTAAGTCTAGCCATTTCTGTGTGATAGGGGTAACTCAAAATCTGCAATTTGCGATTTCTCGGATTCTTTCTACAAACTGTTTCAACTGTAAAATCATTATTTATTGTCATATCTTGCTCAAACATAAATATATTTGAAGGATATTTATAATAGTAGAAGACATTTAGTTATCAAACTTAGTGATTCCTGTGCTCTGGGTGTAAGTCTGGCCATTTCTGTATGATGTAACCTGGTCAAAACCTGCACTTGGCGATTTCTCAGCTTCTTTGGACAAACTGTTTCAACTGTAAAATCATTATTTATTATCATATCTTGATCAAACATACATATATTTGAAGGATATTTCTTGTAGAAGACAACTGGATACCAAACTTAGTCATTCTGGGGCTCTGGGTTTAAGACTGGCCATTTCTGTATGATGTATCCTGGTCTAAATCAGCACTTTTCATTTTATCGGCTTGTTTCCATTAACATTTTCACACATAAAATAATTATTTATTGTGCTATCTTGCTCAAAATGGTATCTTTTTAAAGGGAATTTATAGTAGAGGACAACTAGATATCAAACTTAGTGATTATCAGTTTGAAAACTATGAGAATTATCCATTACAGTCATGAAAATGAATCATCCGTGCATCCAATTACAGTTTGCTTGTGTAAATCCGAGTCTTTACTTAAATTAAAAACGTTGTTGTTGTTTCAATTGACAGCAACGTCAATTAATTGAAAAGAAGATTAATATATCAGCGAAATACAAGTTCGTGGTACTAATTATACTTTGATTTGCAATGCGAAAAGAACATTTTCGTTAAATTTAGATCGAGGCACCGCCATTTGTATGTCAAAAACGTGTATCGCATATCGTGCAACGTCTATCGTGCGTCTATCGTGTATGGTGCGTTCGTCAATCGTTTAACGTGCATCCGTCTATCGCGTATCGTGCGTTTCGTTTGTAACCTAAAACGTTCACAGTACTGTAATTGACGTTAACTTTTATAGTCTCGTAAATCACTTTTAATAGTACTTGATCTATTTATCAATAAAGTTCAATGTATTTATCTTATTGCTTCATAGTAGAAATGCATGGCCCTCATATTATAGACTAAATTATAAGTCTTAGTGAATACCATGAAATGTGATTAATCATGATTGCAGTCATGCAAGTTTATTCTGATCATGCACAAAGACACTAATCTGTTTATTGGCCCCTGTTTATTGAATGGTAGCTAGTAATCTCATGATTGGCCCCTAATTATACCAATTGACAGGTTCATGTATCCAATGGTTTTTATGTTGTGTGTGCATATTATTATTTGTTATTTGACGTGTTGATCAGTTTATTAAATTAGAGAATTTATGTTGAAATTTTGAATTTTATCATTTGAAGAATTTGTTTTCAGTTAAGGTCAATAAAGATTAAGATATCAAGAACACCCTAAAGTAAACATTTAATCCCATCAATCTAAATTTGAAATGGAATTGTTTAGGTTATTCCAAATATTTGAAATGCAAAACTATAGAATATTTGTGTCATAAAACTGAAATGAAAATGATATTTGACTTATTTCTTTAATAGAAATTAAACACAATAATAACATTATATATTGACTCTTTATGGCGAAACTATTGTGAGTGACATTTTGGTCAAAAGTGATTTTTATGTCCATTCAGACTCTCTCCTTGATACCTATAAAAATGTTTAAGAAGTATTTTTTTTTTCACAAATTCAAACTGTTTTTTAGATCAAACTTATAGCTGGAGATCCTGTAATTTCTTAGAAGATAAAATGGTTCACTCAGCATTATCTATTATTTCTGGAATAGCTAATCACTTGTCATTTGTTATGTAATTATTAATTAATAAGTTAACAATTACTCACTTTAACGTGAGTAAATTAATTATTTCCTTATCTCATAATACGTAAAAACACAAACAAAAACTAGGAATAGGTCGTTGTATTCAGCGGTAATATACATTAAAATTTTTAAATGTCTGTAAAGTCCAAGTTCAAGTTGCTCAAAAACTGTCCAAAGAGGTAGAAATCAGTGGGCCTGTAGTGTGCGAACCGTCCGAATGAAAAGCTGACATCCGTAGTTCTGGCTATTTAGCAGTCCAGAAGACGAACGGAAAACTTTCAACACATCTGGATAAAGCTTCGTCTAATAGTACCACTCGAACCTGAAACTAGTGAATGGCCTTAAAATATCCATATTTCTTACATAAATAATGTTTATGACTAAGAAAAGCAACATATGCATATCAGGAATAGCCACACTCAAAAAACACAGCCTCCCCACGCAGCGAAAAAAGAAGAGAGGAAGATAGAGAGAGCGCATGTTTTATATATGTATGTCAATTCAAATAGGACGCCACAAACAATTAATAAACAAGAGAACCTTTGGGGATACCGCCTTGGAACGGTCAGTGGCAAAACAAATTGCCACTGGGGGTTTAAACCAGGTTCTAGGGTGCACCAACCTCACACTTGCCCCAACAGGTTCTCGTATCACAAAACAAGTACAAATTGTCTTGGTGAAATAACTCCAACCCACCCATCAGCTCAACAATGTTGCATGCAAAAGCATACAAACATATAAACATAAGAATTTAATAGCATTGCAAAGCCAAAGGGCGGGTACTCAATGATCTTTCCGAGACCAGAGCACCTGGAGTAAAATCAGCAAGAACACGATGACAGGGATAAAAGAAACAAATCGAGCTTTTAGGTTCTTTTAAGAAAAGATTTCCCCATAAACTTTCATAAACTCTTACACCCCTGCCACCGTCGTGCAACCAAAGAGGTAAGCATAATGATCAACTGTAGATGGGTTAATCACCAGGCCTGCAGAGCGCTGTAAAATATCATGTTGGTAACCTTTCTTTTTAAATTTACAGATGGTTTTTACGAATAACCGGGAGAAATTAACATCGCCTTTTATCTTCTTAAGTTTATAAATTAAATCTCCATAAAAAACTGGCTGTGAAATTCCTTGTTGCAATAGTGATTTTAAACTGCAGCTGTATTTATGAATTAGATCTGGATATCGGCGATAAAACTTGCAAAAGGTTTTCCTTAATTTGTGATACCGATAACCTTGTTTTAAAAGTTTTTCTGTAATGCAAAGATTACGTTCATTGAAATCATTCACATCGTTGCAAGCTCTTGAAAAGCGAACAAGCTGTGAGATATAAACCCCGTAAGAAGTTGCACGAGGAACATCGCCGTCTAGAAACGGAAAATTTACTATATTAAAATTAAAATCAGCAAAACTCGAAACACCTGAAACAAAAATAAACACTTTATTTACACCCATTTTTCAATTTATTCTCTGAAAGTTCTGTTAAACCTCGACAACCATCCAAAAATAATATTAACAATCTATAGGGCGGGTGGGCGGGTGCCGACATGTTTACCGCTGAATAGAAACGCCTCGAATGGTGTACACAGATAAAACCAACACTTAAATAGCCTAATCGCACGAGATACACGCACCTTTTCCCTCCACACTGACAATTACCGTCAAGTTCGTATTATTCGAAACGGAAATAATTTCATTTAAGTTTACACAGGCAGTCAGTTAAATGTTAGCCAACCCAAATATTAGCTCTTAATGACCTTTTAGGTTATGTTTTAACTAACATTATGGAACCAAATTTCATTAGTTAAAATGTCCCAAAACATTGAGTCAGTAAATCTCATATTCCAATTTAAGCATTTACGGACAAGAAAACATCAGAACACAGTTTTTGTTAAAAGTTGTATTACAAATACCTAAATTTTTGTTTGGAAAAAATCGTTGAATATTAGAACTAATAGTTATAAGCCTTAAAGTAGAATAGAATAAGTGTTTTCATACGATAGAAATTCCTGTGTTGGGAAACTAATATTTCAATAGATGAAACGGGAACTTAGAATGTATAGATAATCTAAAGGCCATATAAAAACGGCGCCAGTGCCAAGCCCATCATGCAAGAACAGACACAGTACATAGCATCAAAATGCCATCAAAAACGACAAAATACTAGCATATTGCAGGCTTGGTTTGATTGAGCCTGTTCATGGGTAGAAATAAAAATGCATAGTACTGCTCACGCTGCCCACTTCACTTTTAATTAAAGAAATAACAAAATCACATTGCCTGTTTGCCTCAAATTTCACTTAGCAACTTTAATGAACAAAGTTAGATAAAAATCTAAGATTAAAACCTTCGAAATTTGATTGTGACATCAAGTAGTTATACAGCGGGTTCCATACGTTGCCAAATTGGAAAGAAGTTGTATTGATACCCAAGCACCGATGAGATAATATCCTGCAGTATTCTTCATTTGATAAACAGTTTCTCGCCGTATTTTCCCCAATCTAAAGAAAATAGTCTTTACAAAGGGGTAATGCTATATTTAACTGCATGTACTATATATAAAAGCTAAGTACAGTGAAATCCCGCTAAGACCACCATTGGGACTGGGAAAAAGTGGTCATAATAGTAGTGTGGTCTATATGAGGGTAGAAAATAGTACAAAGCTGTGAAATGGGACAACGGACTAGTGGTCTTATTTTGGGCTGGTCTTAATGAGGGGTTTTCTGTATCTGTATACATGTAGATACCTGGTCAATGTTTTTTGTTTATTTTTCATTATGTCAAATCCAATGTACGTATATGCACGTCCAAGCTTAGCGGAGATATTCAAAGGCATCAGCGCTGTGTGAAACACCTGCAACAACATGTACAGTAAACCCCCTTTATTAAGACCACCCCGAAATTAAGACCACCTCGCTTATAATACCACTAATCCGCTGTCCCATTTTACAGTTTTGCAGTATTTTCTTACCCTATATTTAGACCACTTCAAAAAATAACACCAGTCCAAATGGTGGTCTTAATAGCGGGGTTTCACTGTACAGTATCAAGAGTTTGGAATCGAAAATGAAATTTTTTTTTTTTATTTAATTAATATATTTAAAAGAGAATTTAGGGTTTTTGTATTTTGCGTCATACTATTATATTTTTCAAACAATCTCAAGGCAAATGATGTCAACCAACCAGTAAAATAATAACATACATGTAACAGAACAGACACAACTACACAAGTACAAAACAGAAATCATTTCAGCGAGATACGGAAGTTTCAGTGCATGATAAGTAAAGATGTGCCTGAGGTCAGTGAGTTGCATTTAAACGACTATTGATACGGTATATGAGATAAGCAGACTTCACCCATAAGCAGAAATCATGTTACTCATATTCGTTGAAAAGTTAAATTATTACTTCTGAAAATTTGAAGTTTCTATATTTTAATTTCTTCTCTACAGTTTTGCTCCTGGAATAGAAATGGTACAGCTATACATACAAACCGTAGACATTGTTTTGTATCCCGATTTAATCCTAATTATCTTTTGTTTCACCACATTGGTATAAAGATGTTATTATGGATCACATCTTCAGGTTGTTATATAGATAAAGAAATGTCTTTTAAACGTGAATGCATCAGCATATCTTGTCATCTTATAAACATCGCATTTTTCATCCTGGTTCAACTTTAAGTAAATAACCTGAAATAAAAAGGTACATAAAAGTGTCTCTTTGCATGCATGATACAGTCAGTGCGCGTAATATGCATTTTATTGCTGGTGTTAAATAACGTGAATAGGGATGTTTAAAGAAAAACGTTTCGTGAAACTTTAACGACAAGTTCAATGACGGTGCAGTTCCCAAGGTTATAAAGATGAGCGTGGAAACCAGTCTCAAATCTCAAGCATCTGATTGGCTGAAATGGCGACTGGTCGCCATTTCAGCCAATCAGATGCATGAGATTTGAGACAGGTTTCCAATCTCAGATTTATAACCTTCAATCCTGAAATAGAAGCGGAGCCTACTTGCTTTAAATGTGTCAAGTTTACTCCAATGAAAGTGTACACTATGCCGAGTCAATCTGTCCGTCTACATGGGATTTGATGTGTAGTGTTTATTCCAGATGAAAGTATAAGGTAAGAAATAAATGGTAGTATTAATTGAGAATTGTGTTCTTTTTGCATCAATTATTCCATTGGCTTTTTACAATTTTCTATTCATAGCACAACTTCATACAGCCTAACTGTACATAATCGTAAAATGAGATATGACACAAGTTATAAATGGATTTTAACATCTTGTTAAATTTGTTTTAGCATTCACGATCACGTGTTTCTGGTCCTTTTTGTTACAGTAACTTTTATTTACAGTAAATCATGTTAATATTATAGAAGTACAGATTCCATGCTGGAGAATAATTTCTACATGATTAAGTTACACAAAGTATACAGCATACAGTGATGTTACCCAAATATTTACACGTCAACTTCATCCTCTACGATGAAGTTTTATTCTTATAACGAATCATAATTTCTGATGGTAAACAGTGTGACGTAATACTTTAAAAGGCGTGGCTACAGTAGAGCCGTTCACAATTTATTGGACGTTGCACGATGTTTTGACGTGTGACGTCACCGTGCACGCACGTTTTGGCACGAGTTGCTGCGAAAAAGCGTGCCGTCATTCACTTTGTCGTCAACGTACCTGTTCCAACAGCCATTCGAAAAAGCCGTGATATCACGAATTCTTCTAGTTATTTCTGTATTAATGAGATTTTTTATGAGTGTAATATAAGGATTGAATCAATATTTGATAGTTTCCATTTGGGTATGAAAAACAGTTGGATTTTTTAAAGGTTCACACACTTTAAACAACCTAACTGTTTTCCATACCCTAATCTCGAAGATTATTACAAATGTTGCCTTAACAGGACTTATTGATAAAATACTTGATTATAGTGTGTACTATGTTTCGTATTTTTAAGTCTTTCAATAATACAATGTGAGAATCTAATTAGTAATGTATTGTTACTGTCTGGGGAAAAGATATATACTTTGAATGTTCTATTTGTGTGATATGTATGAAAAAAACAACACAAATGACAACATTTGATATCCTCAAGGAAAAACATCAGATTCTGCTGTCTGTTGTACCTGCTACGTGTGCTCATTATATTTTACAAATGGAGAGTTTTAAGGATTTGTATACTTAGCAAAGTTATTTTATAAACTGGTGCTAGTGTTTACTTTTCTTACAATTAAATTTTCAATACTTAACAATAAATAAATGCGTATTTTAAAAAACTTCTCTGTGGTATCTTATTTATATTTATATTCTCCCTGATGTTCCAATATCAAGCAGCTCTCTTGTTCACATATCAGTCATGCTATTTGAGGAATTAAGGGTATATTGTAAATTTAACAAATACAAGACATATATTATGAATATCAATGATTGCTTTTAAAAATTTTGCTTTATAAATCGAAATTACTTATTTTAAAAGTCCGCTTGAAATTGTTCAATACAAGTACTGGTTTTAATTTCATATGGAAGGCAAGTTGAACATTTAATTGTTCTTTGGAAGAGATATTGGTTAAACAATTATGTCAGCGAGACAGCTACGTCACAAACTTTTGACGTTATCACAAGGCCGACAGCTTTGTAAAATAATTTCGATTGTTATGCTTCCCAACCTGAATTTAAGTGCAAGGATGGCGAGATCGATCACGCCTCCAATTAAAGTTACTTATAGACATTCGGCCGAGCTTTAAACCATGGTAAGCAAAGATCCAAGAGCAATTCTGGAATAAAAGTGTTCTCTGTGTATAGCATAATCACACAAGCAGTTCGATAATGTCTCTGAACACTCCATTATCGTCGCACATATGGTCAGTGTTTACCCATCAGGAATTTCATAATGAAAATCACAATCGGTTACTGTTATTTTAGTTAAATACAAGTTTAGCAATGCCAACAACGACATTTAAACAAGGGTTTTTAAGAAGAACTATACCATTAAATTTGAATAATAATAATATAATATTATATAAGTTATATTGCACATAAACTTATTACTTTTCATTATAATTCATCACGGTCGGGAAGTTCAAGAACTAGGACACGGGAATGTATTTAAATGATCATTACCTACAAAACAGAAGATAAACAGAACATTCGCTGGTAGTGTACGTGTAGTTCTGCTATTTTTTATATAATATTGAGGCGCGTCACGGGAAAAGGTACCTTCGGGCGATTGACGTCAATCCTTGAAATGACGTCATAAAGGTGAGCAAAATACCATTCTATTGTCAAAATGTGTAACAGAATCACTTTTTAGTTATGAAAAAATAAAAGATAGTTGTAAGTTCATTCTCAATATAGTAACAACTAAAACCTCCAAATGTGCATTTTATGGTGCTTTTATCATGTTTATTTTCTATATATAATTACAAAAAGTTTAAATTGAAAAGACAAATAAACCTAAAAATTCTCTACAATTGTATTTACATCGAACACAAAAACAAGCATTACGATATATCAATTTAAATGTCAACATGAATAATATGATATTGACAACATTACATGATGTCTTAAAAGAACTTAATATGAGGAAAGCTATCAGCATTTTTGTACTCTATTTACTCGATCAGAAAAAACAACAAGCATTTAAAAATATCTCCATAGTATACATTCGTCATACAAAAGGACCTCAATTACTTATTCATGTGAGCATTTATATTGATGTTTGATGTAACGAATGTCCGTTTAAAGTTAAACTTTATACTTATTAAGATCTTATTTTTTAATTAATGCGTAAACTTGATATTAGGAGCTTTATGAATTAAACGACTTTAGCGTCAGTTTTTACACTTATATTTGCTTATAGGTTTAGTTTTACAGGTAACTGAGCATTTTTATTCAAGAAGCTGATCCTGCATCCAAATAAGCAGTCATCCTTGTGGAAAACTGTGCATCCGCATTAGAACAACTGCTGATCAGAATATCATTGTGTAACAAAACACGACCAAGCAATCATTATGGAGCTCAAAGACGCTGAAAAGAATATCCCAACGGTTTCTGAAAAGGTCCAGACATTTAATGGAAATCAGTTTACAATAAACGAAGCCGACGCCAATTATTACCATATAGATGCATCGGAAACCGCCAGTGAAACAATGTCAATTCAGAAAAGAGTTAAACGCTTTATTGACAAGAATTTTGATAAAATAGTGCTCTTATTTAAAGTGACATTATTACTCGGTTATTTCGTGTATTTTGGTTTCGCTCTTAACTACCATATTGGAGATGAGGGTTCCTGGAGGCTGACTGCGTGTACAGCTTTTGGGGCGTGGCTTATAGTGTTAAAACTGCTTAAGAAAACAGGATGTTATAGACGTTGGACCGCATTTTGGGAACGGGTATACGACGGGTACAAATCAGGAAAAAGAAGCTTAATCATAAGATGGTAAGTCTAGTAAAGCATTCACAGTATTGTACATGTGATCGTTATATGCTTTTTAGGAACAGATACTTTTTGTTGTTGTACATTTTTAGTGATGTGCGAGAGTAATGTCCGTGTAAGCGAAACGTAAAAATTGTATCATTCTTTTCTTAAATATTAATATCTAATGTACTTTGACAACAATTTATTCACTAATTTAATTAATAAACAATTATAATTTAACAATGCGTCAACATAAGCTCTGACCACAGAAACCCGCATTTCCATCATATTTCTCCCTATATTCCATTATACATGTAAACAAACACAAAAGTTCCAACGTAGACATACCCAACCCACTAACCGTTACCATATTTTTCTAGCTACAGCATTGACATCGTCTTTTAGCTACTCAAGCATTTTTCAAACAAACTAACATCTAATGTTGACAATAATTTATACCTCCTATACAGACTTTCAGCATTAAGATTCTAATTTAGCATTGAATTTTCTTGTTGTTTTTTTACATACTGGAGATTATGTCATATACATGTACATGGTACACGTACATGTATTTTGTTTGTTTTTGTTGTTGTTTTTTTAAACAAATCAGGTTCCTGTGATCTGACGTTCTTGAACATACATGTATCATTTATTGTCCTGATCTACGTTGCATGTCTCCCGTAAAGTACGTACAGTACTTCAATACAATGTGCTAGACCAGGTACTACTCCATGATCATGCCTTCATTTTGTTTTTTAAATAAAATGGTGCGCTTCACGGGCGGAAAAAGATACATTCGGACAGTTGAGGTTTATACGTAAAAATGACATTAATTATTGTGCATTATGCTGTAAAAATACCATTTTATTGTCAAAATGTGTAACAAAATCACCTTTAAGTTCTGAGAAAATAACAGATATTTTAAATTTATTATAAATAAAGTATGAACATGTCACAAAATATTACCGAGGGTACCTTTTTCCGTGGCGTGCCCTAAATATAAAATATTAACTGCTGTCTACTGACATCTTTATTGTTTAAGCAAATTAAACAGACTAGTAGCTAAATATTGTTTATGTTATTTTACCTGTATATATGTACTGTCTTAAGATTATATAATTCTTTTAGAGTAATTGATGTATTACGCACACACGCAACGATACTATCTTAGTCAGAAATTATTGGTGTGATTGCTGCTAGCACTAAAATGAAGCTAAGCCTTATATTATGTCATATTTTAACACATCAACTGGCTATTTTATTACTTCAGGGTTCTCTACGTTGCTATGACCGTATTCATTGTAACGTACGTGGTCATATTTATAGCCATCAAGACGCCCGAAAATCTACGTTCCCTTTTTGGTCTGTTTGGATATCCGCTGCTATTATTACTTTACTCCAACAACAAGAGAAAGGTGACAAACTTGAACAAACGTATTCAATTTTTTTTTCAGTTTTACGTTTAGATGCAGATTATAAAGTATGGAATTTCTTATCATAATGGTATTTCTTATGGTATTTCTTATAATTTAATAATGCCAGTCTTCTAGTGGTAAAGGAATTGGTGATAATTACAAGCAATTCAACGCTGAAAGTTTGACTCCCTAAGTCGGAATCTTATGTAAGAGGTAGCTATAAATTTAATTTTACGGTATGGTCGGCAATTCTACCTAGGACCCCACCCTGAGCATGAAATAATACCTTTTAAGTGTCACAAAACCTATTCCTTTACCAGAAAGAGCTAAGGAGGCAGACAGGGCTTAAAGCAATAAAATCAACATGTTTTAACCTTCGTTTCAGGTGAACTGGCACACCGTGTACTGGTCTATGTCATTACAGTTTATAATGGCTTTGCTGATTCTGAAAACGTCCTGGGGAGCATCCATCATAAGCTGGTGTGGTAAACGACTAGAAGAATTTGTGGCTAATGGAAAAGCTGGCAGCGTTTTTATATTTGGACAGAAGTACTATGAACACTATTTTGCATTCGGTGTAAGAACCCTTTGTAAACTTGAGATTAATTTCGGTGATCAATTTGGTAACATATTCATCGTGCAGGTTTCTGTACTTCTTCTATTCGTTAAAATTTGTACATGTATTATTAACATTTGCCTCTATTCTGGTCTACATGAAGAGATCTTATTGAATTGCATGTAAGTGCCCACGTCGCCTATGCACACGTAATGAGAACAATTTAATTTACTTTGTTTGCGTATGACGGTGAACATATAATCTTCAGTATTTTCAGATCAATACAAATCCATGATCAGTGCTGTGTACATTTATCTTCGGTAGATAAAATGTTGATTTTGCCCTGTGCAAAAAAACAACAACATTACTGTGGTATCATTTTATTTCTCCGTGGTTTAATTTTCGCGAATTTCGCGCTAGGGTCAGTGCGCGAAATCAAACCGTAGCGAAACCGAACCATTGCTTATCTAGTCTTATCAGAAATAATACAAGTGCGCGAATTTAAGCCCTCGAAAATGTCACTTATGTCATTTGCGCGAAATTTGATACCCGCGAAATATTATGATACCACAGTAGATGGAACTGCACAAATACATTTTTGACAAAGGAATCTTAATAAAAAAAATTGTGTCTGCCACAACGAATGCCTTAGTTCTTGAGGTGACTGAACAATGTTCAACTCTGTACCGATTGAGTTAAGAACTACCGGTATATGTGTCATATGTACTAAAATATATTTCGGAAATTACGTCGTGGTCAGTAAAATGCATTTCCATTTCTTCCCATGAACAGGCTTAATCGAACCTGCAAGATTCATTTTTTGTGTTCGGTGGCGTTTAATGTTCCCTTTCCATCATTTCGATCCCCATTAGACAGACGCAATGATCAGCCGCTTTAGTTTAAACATATTGGAATTGAAGTTTTGCATTTTTAAGGCTATGGTACAAGTGTTCTGCGTTATCGTTGGTATGTCGGTTCTTACCTACCTTGGTGTCATCAAATTTGTCGTGGAATCCGCTGGAAGGGTGCTGGCATTCTTTCTTGGCACAAGCCCTCCTGAGGGAATCAACGCAGTCGGAAATATATTTCTGCATGTGGTAAACTTGCATAAATAATTTTGAACAGCGCAAAGATAACGCAATACTAGAAACTTAAGTGATAGGTTCAGTCAGATAAATATTTGGAGATGCTCACTCATATTTATTGTAGTGCATTGAAATCATACACATTGATACGAAAACATGAACCTCATTTTCACCATCAAAGTTACGTGTAGCATTGCTTATTAATTAAACATTATTCTAGGAAACGATATAAATATAAAAAATCTAATTTTTAAATGGAAAGAAGAAGAAATGATGTGGCATATGGCACCTTTTGCAAATTTAAATGACAAACGCAAATTTTAAAATCGTTTCATATGATGCATGTGCTATACTATCTTAAATTAAAAGAAAAGCTTATATAAAGTCTTTTACTAACTTACCTTCAGCCTGAATCCGCCATGTTGATTCAAGAGTACATTGCGGATATGACGCCATCACAATTATTTGTGACGTACGCGGGAGGACTGTCAACAGTGGGAGGGGTTTCGCTCATTATATTTATGTCGACAGGGGTATGCTTATGGATTCTACATTCTAAATATAATACACTTGTTTAATTTCGCAATGACACACATAAATTGCGTTTACGCATATTTAACAGATGAATGACGTTTTTCCTTCTTCAAATAGTTTAATCATAACTACATTTATGTAAGTCTCTTTCTGATTATGTTTTATCTTTAATTAATCGTAAACGCTATATATTATCTTATGTTAAACAGTTTTATTATAATTCGGGGCACGCCATTCGAAAACGTGTCTGATTAGCCCTGACTTTAATCGTTTAAATGACGTCATAAAGTTCAGCGGACGACAATGCGATAAAATTTACATTATATAGGAAAATGATTAATAATATCGCATAAAGGTGAAGACAAAATAATAGATAAGCTTAAAGTCTTTACAGTAACAAATATAGTAACAACCAAATGTCAGAAATATTGTCGAAAGCAACTTCTCCCTTGACGTCGCCTCCATTTTAAACAATGTAATTTTTTTAAATAATGCAAATATTATTAAATGGTCTGCTAATTAGATGACATTGTAAAATTTGTTCTTAAATAGGTAATTGTTTTTATAAACTTTTAATTAGGTCTCATTACCTGTAGGAAAAAATGTTTGATTTTCTTTTTCAAAGATACTTTAAAATGACATAAATTTTTAGAAAGAACACACTCATATATTAATCTTGTTATAACAGTTTATACAAATGTACATATATGGTATTTATTTCTGCGTTGTATATTTATTATATTTATATTTATTCTCACGAAATTCCTCTGATGTATCAAAGCAGTCTGCTCAATGAAATGCCATCATTTCGAAAATCGACGCCATTTTTCTAAGAAACATTTTCGCACAACTCGGTTCAGTAACCATGGTTACACATATGTTCAAGGTACCTGCGGCACCTTTGGTAGCAGCTTCCGCTATGTCGGCCCCAGCTGCCCTGGCCGCCTCCAAGTTAGTGTTTCCTTCTCATGACGATGAAGAAGTGCCTGTATCAACCAGTTCAGAGGAAGAAAATGATAAAATGGAGAAAATGAAGTTTCTTAGGTAGGATTTGTGTTGCAAAAATTAAGGAATAACTGAAAACTTGCTATTTGTGGTTTGCATAGTTTCAATTATTTTGCCAATTGTATGGCAAATACACTTTTATGATTGTGTGGCTATATTCACACACACAATATTATATAGAATATGGGAAAACGTGTTTTATTCTAACAATGCTTGTTAAATTAACCCGAACGTTTTCGTCAATAAATTGACTTCATCAGGGGTATCATACCCCTGATGAAGTCAATTTATTGACGAAAACATTATTGACGAAAACGTTTGGGTTTTCGTCAATCAATTGACTTCATCAGGGGTATCGTACAATAACCCTGATGAAGTCAATTTAATGACGAAAACGTTCGGGTAAATGTAACAAATATTAAGCAGTTTTAGAACAAAACACTTTTCCCATATTCTATAGTTAGCTTACTGGTTCATGTATCCTTTTGGGGATCCAGTGTTTCTGAAAGATGTTTGTTGATGTTTTATTTATTTTCTCAACCATATAAGTTAACTTTTTTATGCGTCCCACATACACTTAATTACAACACTTGTTTATTTTTAACTAATGTGCAAACAAATGCAGCAAATTTATTGTTAGTATAATTTAAAAATTGTTTTTTGCGGCACTACACAAATAAAAAGTCATCATAAATTACATTTAAGGCATCCCCAGTCATTAATGGACGCCATTATTCTCGGAATAAATCAGAGTGTGACTCTTGCTGTTCAGGCGGTTGCTTTCGTCATGACATTTGTCATCATTTTAGAATTCGTAAACAACACATTGATTTGGTTTGGAGACAGAATAGGAGTGGAAAATATGACGATTCAGGTCGGTTCAGCAACAAACCTTATACTTAATAATTACACATGTATGTATGTATAGTGTTCGTCCTTAAAGTGCCCTAACGTTTAAATATTCTATGGACTATGCATCATTAATTTTAATCGGCGCGGTTCACTTGACAAATAACTCATTCAATTCTACCGCTCTGATTACCTTTGTTTACATTAAGACACACAAGTCTGTTATATAGAGTGTAAAGAGAACATTGCTAAGACATAGAAACCTCAGTGGCTCGCTATTTATCGCTTGTTCGGGGTTTCTAAAACGTATAAATGGTACTATTACTACCCTCTTATTTGTTTAATACGAAATCATAAAGGATTTGAGCAAATGAAAAGTTAGCTCTTTAAAATTGTTATATCTTTTTTTTTAGAAGAATGCTTTTGGTGCATGTAAACACTTTTAAATTCTCGACTTTCATTCTTTTCGTTCGGACCCATTTTACAATGTTTGATGGTATAAGTTTTCCTTATACTCGAAAAAGACTCCCCTAACAAGCAACAGATAGCGATCGAATAATCTCTTAATATTATAATCAAACAATAATAATGCTCACCAAAAATTACTCCTTTTATCGTTTCTTTTTGCTGCGAAACACGGTTAAGAAAATTTTGGTTTCCATAATAATTTATAACTTCCATACTCAGTCTAAACATTTTTTAAATTAATATTTCACATATTAATGTAAAATGAGATTTAGACAAATCTATTTTCAGTTCATATTTTCCTACATATTTTACCCTATGGGATTTATGATGGGCGTACGGTCTGAAGATTGTTTGTTCATAGGCGAATTACTAGGTATACGAACATTTAGTCTTGCAGTGGTAGCATTCCCGAAATTAGGACCAATAATGCAGGTAATTAATACTTGTTATTATTGCAAGTCATATATCAAAAGGCTGGCTATTGATCCAGTTCAGTTGAATCAATGATTGATTTGTTGTAAGCAGTGTTATAAATTGCATGCATCTCACAAGTGAAATATAGTTTATATCTTTCACTGGTAAAAGCAAATGTTCTTTTTATTTTATGCTTTTTATGCACGGTCAGTGTGAATTTGACAGAAAAATTGCATGAAATGGCGCCAAAAACGTTTGTTTATGACGTGACGTTATGACGTCATTTACCCAAAATTAAGCCCTTTTTTTAACGTTCTCATTCGGAATGTTATATGCGGTTGGGTACCTACTTGAAAAAAAAGCAGTGAAAATGAAAATGATATTCCACTGTTTGAAAACAGTGAAATACTAATTTTATTTCACCGGGAAAATTCTATGATTCACTGGAAAGCATAAACTAAATTTGTCTTCAACCTTTTTAATATGATCTTTTCAGAATGGCATGGTGTATCGGAGGTATATAGCTGAAAGTGTTAACAACACGGTTACCTACGTTGGTAATGACATTGTACTGGATAACTTGAATAAAACATTGGTTGGAGGAGTTATTGACGCAAGTGTCTTCTTTCTGTTTCTATGCCTTTAAGTCTAAGAATCGCAGCCTCCGTAACGATTAAAATCCGGTTATTCACGCATATCTGGAAATTCACAACCAGATTACCAAGTCCCCTACATGTTCTCATAGCCAGTTTTACGCGAGGCAGAGTTAATTAATTTTTTACATGGGTTATTCTACTAATTTTGACAATAATTGTAATGTAATAGGTCAACTTACTTGCAAGGTTGTGTCAGTTTATTTATATTGGACACCCACTGCCTATGGGTGTGGTCAATGGTACATTTATGTTTAGACCAGAGCTCACAAGTGTTATCACGTCAATGTAATTAGGGCGAGTAGATATGGGTTCATGTCAATGCCCATGTCAGTAGTAAGCTGAGTACACCGGCTGAGGCTCCAATCTCACCTAGTTGTGTTTGTCATGCAACCCGGTATATTACGCTACAATCGTTAACAATAAGGGGCAATATTGATTAAATGTGAACCCAGGGGATGTAACGCCTTGGAACGTTTAGTTTCAGAATGTTTAAAGGTCTCAAATATTGTTTGATTGTATAATTATTATTATTATTTGTAGGCTCGGTCAGAAATAATTGCGACCTACTCACTTTGTTGTTTATTTATAGGCTCGGTCAGAAATAATTGCGACCTACTCACTTTGTTGTTTATTTGTAGGCTCGATCAGAAATAATTGCGACCTACGCACTATGTGGTTCTGCTTCGTTTGCTATCATGGGTCTTATTATTGGGTCATTTGAAGTGATAGTCCCGCATAGAATTCGAGAAATTACTGATAATATACTTAGAGCGATGATTGCAGGCACGGTGGCAAGTTATTTGACTGCTTGTTTCGCAGGTATGTATTTGGGTATGAACCAAATTCGGATGGTATTAACACTGCGTTAAACCGGGATTTAAGCAAGGCAAAAAGTATGTGTTTCTTACTATTTCGACGTTATAAAATTTCAATTAAATATATTTAGGTTTGCATTAATAAAATAAAAGCAACAGCATGCGTTCTTATCAATACGCCCTCTCAGCTAAATTGACATTCATATATTGATATATTTTACATACCATGACAAAACCCAATAACAATATATTAAATAATGTTAAATTATCTATTTAGTAGTTTAATTTACAAGTTATCCTCTTTTTTCCAGGATTACTTTTCGAAGAGACAGTGACAGAATACTGAGAATGTGAGATATGGAAGATGGAACACATACACTGGCAGTCAATAAAAAGTTGCCAAAGTGATAACTGTTACATACTTCATAAGAAGTTTTGACAACTGTATTGCATTGTGGTTATTTAGGGTGTGTTAGTAGAAGCTTTTTTTACGGAATGTTCAGTTATTCATTTGTCATGAAAAAGAGACTTAAAAATCAAACTACACATGCTTTAACAAGATTCCCCACTTCTGCATTAACGCTGCACTTTATTGATATGTCATGCTCAAGTTTTGAGGGATGGCCTGCCATTTCCTTGATGTACTCAGGAGAATTTATTCTGGGCACTTTGACATAATATTTCAAGTTGTTACTACTTGATATTATCAATGGTTCTTATTCTCTTATTGTATTGTTTTTGTCTTGTGACTTTGTTGTTGTTGCTCTATGATTTTAATTTCTAGTTTTTTTCTGAAGTTCCAGTGATCGTTAAGGCCCATTTGAACGTAGCGGTATTTGGTAAGTTTTGTTGTTGTGTAAATAGTAACGAACACTGCTTAACTTGTACTGTATAATATACCGTTCATTGCGCCTGATCAAGTAACCAAGATTCGCCCTAGTTACGGATGCACCTTTCTGTGCTTTATCTCACGTGTATCATAAAATATAATAACGCGCTCACTATGTATGATATCCGACAAGTAAACAAGATTCGCCCTGAATACGGATGCACCTTACTGTGCTTTTATCTTACATGTCTGTATTATATAATGCAATAAAGCGGTCATTATTTCTGATATCCGACATTTTAAAACTCGCTCTAGTTAAGACTGCACTTTTCGTGCTACTGCACATGTTTTATCACGTTTGATCATTACGCCCCTCCTCACTTATCAACTGATTGTATATTAATGTTATGGTGTTAAAAACTAATTTTAAATTAGTGCTTTGACATTGTTTCTTTAATGTAATACGTCGTTTTTGTAGATCCACATTGTCAGCCATATTGTCATTAGGTGTCATAATGATATTTATATTTCTCCTGCATTTTGAATAATAAGAACTATTGTAAAGATGTTAATAATTGTATACTGAAAGGATAAAGAAACGCAGGGTAACATTTGTTCCGATATATTAAGAACGCGTTCTCCAAATAAAGTGAAACTTTGTGTATTGAGTTATTAGGTCATGATACACCTTAACATGTGTCGAAAGTGAATAAAACTTGTCTCCACTGCCTCAGTGTAAACCGTCGTGGAGCATGAGCTTTCGAACCTGCCTATCCAATTGTTACCCTGCGTTTCTTTATCCTTTCAGTATATAATGATTAGACTTTCGGAAAATTGTGGAAATAATTTTATTTTATTAAATACTGACTAAAGTGTGGAACACGTACCTGGTATGAAGTGTTTTTCTGGTATCACAGTGAAACACTACCAACTCAAATGTATTAAACAATGATATGCTTCAAACGAACGAAAGTGAAGAAGAGATAATATTAAACTTTATTATATACCCATGAATGATTTTAGCATAGTGCATCGTTGATCAGCAAAATTGATACAACTCGTCAGATTAGAAATTCCGTATAGAACAATGTACAGCTTTCTGTGTTGTATGTGACGTCATATACTTCTTCACACTAGGTTGTCGTAATTTTCCGGCACATAACGAACTCCAAAATAGGAAATTTCCGTCGCAGTTTTACAAACGTTACGGTATTTTTACGCAATTCATAAATTTTCTACGCCATTCTTAAATTTACTATCGAGTTACTATTTTTATTTCTGCTATTATGTAAACCACGTTTTTGACTAAAATTTTGTTGTTTAGTTTATTTAAATTTGTTTTGAGCGAGAAGGGTATATAATAAAAGGAGCATTATGACATTCGGTCTCGCACGATATTGTTTACATACCCAACTCGAAAAATACGACCTAGAGAATGCATACTGTTATAATATTCCATATACATCTGATAGCGTTTTTTTTCTTGTCATTTCTCATTGAATGCTAGCATTATTTACACTCAGACATTGTTGACATAATTACTGAATCATTTGTCGCTAAGACAGGTTTTCTTGAGCTCGGCTCATAAGCAAATTCAAAATTAAAATCAAGCTATTACATCCATCTGTCGCACAATTACTTTGTCCTGAATTAAAATCTCATTGTTATACATTCTTGCCAAGAGCCTCTATCTATGTGCGAGAGGGTTGAAATACAGTAACTTGTACACCTTAAATTATGGTTGAACTCCAGCACCTTATATATTTTTCGGTTTCTAAATATAGTTTTTTTGGGGGTTCTCAGGTTCTTTTTTGTTTGGATGCCAAATTTGTTTGAATTTCATAATATTCATGTATGCGTCTCATCAGTTGTTGTTATTTTTTGTACAAATGTTGTTTTCCCTAACTCTAGATTTTCTTGATGTAGTTTTCAGTGCTTTTAACTTTGACTGATTTAAATAAAATGTGTGTTTTTTTAAGTAATTTACCCAATGTTTTAATATTTTACTTATCTCATTCTACTTCAAAGCAAACACAGTAGCTGATAAAATTCACTTCAAACTGTTTCATGTTTTAATTTAAATGCAAATATGCAAATTATTTATTCATGTAGTTTGTATCATCAACTTACTGTTTACATAAAACGATATTAGCCGAATATAAATTGTAGTAGGTTAGTTTGATTCATCGGACATATCCTTGTTCAGTGTGATTAATTACAGATAATTCAGCATTTATGTGATCTTTTAATATCAAAACTAGTGATCTTACAAGTTTAGTTGTGGGCAAGTTTATTGTTGTTGTTGTTGTTTTTATCAGTGAGCAATATTCACAGAGGATACTAAACTTGTTTTTTTTTTATTTGTTAACATTAGTTAAAATAACTTGTTTGTCACAGGACAGTCTCGTTATCGATAACGTACTGTACTTTTAAGTCATTTGTAAACATCTTAAGCGAATTCAGTGGCATGTCTACTTGAACTTGCGTGCGAATGCATCGGTAAATTTACTGATTAAACTCGTTGTGTTCAAATACATGTGTGAATGTTGAAAATGGAGCTTAAAGACATGAATGTCCGAATTGGAGATCCTCTTGAGGTTGAGGGCAAAGCTGCTTATATCATTAGGTCTCATTATATCGTTAATGAACCTATTGAAGAAAAGAGCTTACCAAACAAAGACCCGGAAATGATGGCGGTACAAGAGCGACTGAAACGATTCGTCGACAGAAATTTCGACCGGATAGTGTTGGTGTTCAAGGTGACGTTGTTGCTCGGTTATTTCGTGTATTTTGGTTTCGCGCTAAACTACCATATCGGGGATGAGGGATCATGGAGGCTGATTGGATTTACATGTTTAGGGGCGTGGCTTATAGTATGGAACCTGCTTAAGAAGACAGTCTGTTACAATGGATGGAATCATTTCTAGCATCAGTGTATAGTGCCTACAAATCAGGAAAAAGAAGCTTATTTATAAGATGGTAAGTGGGCGGCTGAAATAATAAGCTAACTTAAAGGTACGTGTACGTTGGCTAAAGAAAATGCAATCCAAGAGGATTTAGACGGAGGCGTACAATGCACCAGCACCCACTAAAATTGCCTATTCGTCAGCTAATTTTTAACACAGACACCTGTTTAGAGGTCCTTTTCTGGCCTGTATGTCAGTTGAGCTATATAGGCTTAACAGAGCTCTAGTGCCAAGTCTGGTCAATTTCAGCTAATAAATGGGCGACCTGTATCACGAGATGCATCTACAATTACCCAGAACACTAAATATCCCTGTTTTCGAAAAAAAAAACATATTTCTCGTTACCCTAATTTAAGATATTGAGCATATACTGTTTGAAAACGGGGATAATTCGTGTTCCGAGTGATTGTAGTTGCATCTCGTGATAAAGATCGCCCGTTTATAAGCTGAAAATGACCAAACTTTACATTATAGCTCTGTTAAGGTCTACTGACATACCAGCTAGAAAAGGACCCCTTAACACTTGTCTGTGAATTTTAATGTCAATTCCGATCCAAATCCAGTTTAAGTCATCGATACTTGACCCCTAACTCAACATGGTTTTGCAAGTATATAGGTTAATTGCTTAAAACAATTAGTTAAAATTTAGCATGTTTCGTGGACCGGAAGGAAAAACGTTTCAAACAAGTACTCATTTTCCCAGATTTATTCCCTATATCTGTATGAAAAACGTGTCATAAATGTACTCATTGATCCCCAATTTATCCCCGATATGTATATGGAATACGTGTCATTTACTCTTTTTCCCCGATTTATCCCCGATATGTTCATTTAATATTTTTGCTATGCTACTCTAGAATAAAAAAGAAATATCTTTAAAAAAGATAAACGGCGTTGATGGAAAAGATTTTTATATATAAGAAAGAAAGAAATAAATACCGTTCAAAAATTTCGTCTGGTGATAATACGTCGATTATAGAAGAATGTCTAACATTAACTGTACATTCAGTTTCAATAAAATACCTCTTGTAGAGTTAGCACTAATGATGAATAAATGTCATTAAAATACAATAAATGAAAATAACTTGTTACAAGAGCGAAATCTACCAACTTTTACGTAAATTAACCTTAAAAGAAAGTGTCCCTCCCGAGTATTGAACCCGGGGCCTCCGCTTGAGAGGCGAGTGTGATAACCACTACACCAAGGCGTTTTGCATTTCTGGACTTGAAATTAACAATCAGTATCAAAGGAACTAGAAAGGAACCAGTAAGAACCAGAAATATCTGTACTTCTCTGTCGTTTTACACTGTGTATTGTACCCGAGTGTTTACCTAACACCTATGAATATTCCATATAAAATCGTATTTAAGCCATCAATTGACTTAACTGGTTATTTCTACCGTAAATATCTTTTTCTCCAATACAATTAACGCTTTTAAAAACGAAAATGCCCGAACATATAAGCGCCAGGTAAATACTTACACATAATATAAAAATCGTTACGGTAATCATTAACAAGACCCACTAATAACCAATCAAAATAATCTATTTGATTTTCCCGCTGCATAATAAATTTTATTTACAATATTTCATTGGTCGAAAAACTAGGTCAAAAGTGAGCTTAGACAGCTAACGCCGAAAAAAATTTGCCTACACTATTCATGTTATTTATATTCTTTTCAGGACTTTGTACGTCATATCAATGGTATTTATGGTTGGATATGTGGTGATATTCGTTGCTCTGAAGACGCCGGAGAATTTACGGTCCTTGCTCGGCCTTTTCGTGTTTCCGCTTTTTATGGTTTTATATTCAAACAACAAGACTAAGGTAAGTTGTAAACTCTTTTTCAGTCGGCATTGTTTTCATTGAATTTATAAACTGCTGATCCAAACATGACAAAGATATAGAGGATATATGTCCAATGTAAGATAGAAATTTATTTTATGCTTTTCAGTGAATTATAGAAATTTGCCGGTGAAGTAAAAGTGGTACAGTACTGTGAACGTTTAATGTTACAAAATTTGCGTCTATCGTGCGTCCGTCTATCGTGTATCGTGCGTCCGTCTAACTTGTATCGTGCGTCCGTCTAACGTGCATCGTGCGTCCGTATATCGTGTATCGTGCATCAAAAGTTTTTAATTTCATCATGCAACGTGAATAAGTTACTTGGTTATGCAAATTTATGTGATTTAATTTCAATCATTCATCTTATATTTTCATAACATTTTCAAATTTTTAGATATTTCGTCCACAAATTATATGAATCGGCAATATCGTGAATCGTTCGTTTACCGTGTATAGTTCGTCCGTCAATCGCGTATCGTGCGTCCGTCTATCGTGTATCATGCGTCCGTATATCGTGTATCGTGCGTTTCGTTTGTAACCTTAAACGTTCACAGTACTGTATTTCACTGTTTTCTAACAGTGGAATATCATTTTTATTTTCACTGCTTTTTCCACGTTGCTACCCAAACGCACATAACATACCAAATGAGAACGTTTAGAAAACGGGCTCAAATTCGGATATTTGACGTCATGACGTCACGTCATAAACAAGCGATTTTGGCGCCATGTTTTGCAAATTTTGCAAAAATGTACACTAAAAGCATAAAATAAAAAAGAAATTTTGTTTTTACCAGTGAAAGATAGAAATATATTTCACTCGTGAAATAAATGTTCTCATTTGGTATGTTATATGCGTTTGGGTACCAACGTGAAAAATCAGTTAAAAATAAAAATGATATTCCACAGTTTGAAAACAGTGAAATACCAATTTTATTTCACTGGGAAAATTCTATAATTCATCGAAAAGTATAAAATAAAAGTCATTGGTCTTCTTCTTCTTCAGATTAGCTCACGTTTATTTTTCATATTCAGATATGTATTCTCGGCACGTTTGCTATAACTTGAGATGGATAAACGACAAGTTGAGTAGACTAAAACATCTTATTATAATAAAACATGTGCATGGCTAATAAATTAAACTTGATAAAAATCATGATATGGTTAAAAGAAACAAAACATAACAAACATAACTTTGTCTAGCAAGTTGTTTCCAATAGTGTTTTTATTCCATTCCTTTTTTATTCTATTCTACTAATTGAATTCATTTATTGCATGTATTTTTTATTGTTCCGCAAATGTTTCAGGTAGTATGGACTCGCAAACTTTGTTTTAAGTAACTTAGCTTAGAACATTGTGATCTATTCATTTGCATGTGCAAATGAATGAGCAAACACACATGTTTGTGGAATGCCATCTCGAATCGCAGCATCTGTCTTGATGCCATGATTTTAATGGTAAGAAAATTTGACTCTGTTATTAACTTAAGTAAAGGTTAACTACATTTTTTTCTGACATCATACTAAGAATATTGACTTTTATGGTAAATCAACTGCATATCATACTAGGTTTATAACATTTCAGGTAAACTGGCACACCGTGTACTGGTGCATGGCACTTCAGTTTATCATGGCACTTCTCATACTGAAAACTTTCTAGGGAGCGTATATCATACGCTGGTGTGGTCAAAGACTTGAAGAGTTTGTTGCCAATGGTAATGCCGGAAGTTTGTTTATATTCGGGAAAACCTACAAGGATCACTATTTCGCATTCGGTGTAAGCGATTTCAGAAAAATTGTCCTTATCATTCCGTAGAAAAACAATTCCGAATTTACTTAAAACTATTCCAGATTGTGCTTTTTTTTCCCACGAACACACTATTTTTGTCCAAAATCACTATGTCGTATTTGGTGTAAGCGGTTCCAAATAATGAATAATCAAATGAATATTTATCCTTCCCAACGACCACCATTTCAAATTTAGTTTATTATAGTGATCATAGATAATTTTTATCTTTTCCCACAACCACCATTTCGACTTCGGTGTTGGCGAGTGTAGAGTTGATTTATCATTGTCAAGGACTGCGAATTTGATATTTGCGATTACCAGGGACCTCTGACATTCAAAATTTGGTAAAATAATCACAGCATATCCAACCCTTGGATTACCATCAAACAACACAGAGGATATTTGTTTTTACCAGACTAAGTGTAAGATATAAATATTTTTCACTGAGTTAGCTCCGGAATTCGTATTTTCACGAGTGGCTTCGCCACTCCTGAAAATACATAATTCCGGAGTTCACGAGTAAAATATATATTTATCTTTCACTGGCAAAATTTTCTTTTTATTTTATGCTTTTAGTGCACAATTTGTGTGAATTTTGAAAGAAAAATTGCAAAATATGGCGCAAAAACCGCTTCTTTATGACGTGACGTCATGACGTCAAATATCCAATTTGAGCACGTTTTCTAAGCGTTCTCATTCGGTAAGTAATGTGCATTTGGGTACTAACGTGAAAAAAAAAGTGAAAATAAAAAAACACGATCCTGTGAATTTTCGGAATATTATATTTTCCGAAAACTTTTTTTTCATTTTAAAAGTAAGGCAGCTTTATTATACATCATTCGAAAGCGTGTAACTTCAACTCTTAATTTGGAAATTTTCATGGTGGAACTTTAGAAATTAACAGAAATATTGCAAAAAAACATGGTTAAAAAACATGCGATTCCGATCGGAACGAAAATTCTTCCGATAGGAAAACATGTTTTTCCCGTCGGAATTTCACGGTTCCGATCGGAATCAGTCCTGTCGGCAAATTCCGATAGGAAACCTTCCGACATACATTTTCCGATCGGAATTTTTCTATATACACTAATTCCGATCGGAATCATTCCGAATGGAATTTGTTGATTATTTTCCTATAGGACTCATTCCATTCGGAAATTCCACTTAATAAGTTATGAAACAATGCAGACTTCTTTCGATCATTTAATCTTACCTGATATTCATCATTATACATTCATTTTATTATAATATTCAATAAGGGCGTATGAAATCGTCATCGAACTGTTCAATTTAAAAGTCCAAAAAAAAATGATATGATACTGACAAAAACATAATAATAATAATAATAATAATAATAATAATAATAATAATAATAATAATAATAATGTTTTTACTAAGTATTAGTTTGACATCTATTTACCGGACCTAAAAATTCCGAGTGTTCCAATTAAATGGTACTAGATTTAAGGTGATATCATTTGTCACAATATTCTGATAAAGTGGGGAGGAGTGTGGTGACATATTTTCATAAAATTCATCTTATTTAATAATTATAAATCTTCTTATTACTTCAGATATCAATTATAGGGCATATACATGTTACAGGTCAATCAGGAATTATAAAAAATAAGAAATATGAAACAATTTTTCTCACTGAGTGTAGCCTTATTGCCGGGAGTCCAAACTTCCAAATTTTCCACTATAGTATTAAACTACAGTCACAGGAAGGTTGTCTATATCAAGGTTAACAATGTCTTAGAATTTAGTTCGATAAACTTTACTAAAACAATAGTTATAAACAATGGAAACATGAATGTCAAATTTTCCTTTTGTAGTCACTGGGGAGAAACATGTTTTGCTATTGTTCTAGTACAGTTTATTGAACTAAATTCTAAGACATTGTTAACCTTGATATAGACAACCTTCCTGTGACTGTAGTTAAATACTATAGTGGATAATTTGGAAGTTTGGACTCCCGGCAATAAGGCTACACTCAGTGAGAAAAATTGTTTCATATTTCTATTTTTTTTATAATTCCTGATTGACCTGTAACATGTATATGCCCTATAATTGATATCTGAAGTAATAAGAAGATTTATAATTATTAAATAACATGAATTTTATGAAAATAGGTCACCACACTCCTCCCCACTTTAACAGAATATTGTGACAAACGATACCACCTTAAGCACTTTATTTACAAATACAAATGGCGCATCTGTATAGGTAACATGCAGAGTGTGCAAAACTATTGCCATGTGCTTTCTCAACCGTTCAAATCCATTTATGTGACAAGAAGTTTAACTTAACTAGACCGTATTACTACAATTATCACGAGAATTTGCAGTTGTTGCATGAACATCTATTTTTTGTATATCTTAAGCGATGTTTGCCACCCACGTTTAGACCACGATCCATTTCTATATAGCAGTTCATACAATGAAAAAAAATCTGAGCGGGCGACTCAAGTTGGGGAGTCCCTTGGCAGCGTGCGCAACCTGTTCGCAACCGGATGATACATGGTTTAGTTTCAGATGTAAAGGTGTGCGCATGAAGTTGTTTGATATTCTTAATAGTAAAATCATTTATGGGTCAATAGAGACCTGTTATGCTAACGACAACTAATTTGCATTAAAAGTAGTGCTACATGTCTGAATATGCTAGCAGTTTAATCCTTTTCATTGCTTATTTTGACATCATATATTTAAGATCGAGCAAAGACAGTCCGATATTTGCCCTGTCAACATTAACCGTAATTTCGTCGGTAATTTCTGCTATAAAAATTGTGTTCAACTTAATGTAAAAGCCTTATTTTCGGGCGCAGAAAATTTCCGTGGTTTTTGGTAAAGTTACACTTATGTGGATCGACCTGCACACGAAATTTAGAATCCATAGAAAATAAATGAATTCACTGAATTATTAGTTATTGAACTTATGGCTGTGGTGTGCAGTTAAATCATTCAATTTCGCTCGCGTTTAATTTTCGCGTATTTCGCGCTGCGACAAGAGCGCGAAATTCAACCCCAGCAAAATCAAACCATGTAACAGTGTTTCTTTATAGGAAAACACAGTTGCGTGAATTCATGCCCCCGCGCCTTTGTTTTTACGGGATTTGCGCGAAAATTCGTCCCCGCGAAATATAATGATACTGCAGTTATTTGTTTTGACCAGCAATTGTAGTACCCCTATCAAAGCTTGGAAGATCACTACAGTGAAGGTCCCATAAAGATCACACAGAAATTGAGAACACAGATGTAGACCACCTGATATCTTTTACCAATTTTACCCAGTACCAGTTCCAATCTTATTAGCGGTGTTTCGCTGTACATAGTTCTGGGAAATGTTGATTTTCAGATTTTCCAAACTCTAACCTCTACTTTTAAATAAAATAATGCTGAGCCCACTAACACTTTTTATCACTGATTTCATAGTAGAAACGTCTTAACTGTAGAAACTGGTCATGGTAGAGTTATGCGACATGCATGTGTTTAAAATAATGATCAATTTTTGGCATAAAGTGGCCAATTTAAAACAAAAACTAAGTTTAATTATTATTGTAAGAATGCGAGACAACATTTTGATTGACAGAAATGTTATAATTATATTATGTGTTTTTCATTGTAAATAACATATATGAGAAAAGTTAACTACTTCTTACTTCAGTAGTCATGGCTATTTCGAGTGAATTTTTAATTGGTTCAATTTCCGTTTTGATAGTAAAGATTGTAGCGATTTTCGCTCGCTTTATGTAATACGGTGGCGCCGTTTTACATAAATAATATTAAACATAGGAATAAAAATGTAAAAGTAAAATGTATAAAAAAATCTTTCTGAAAACGTTTCTGTAAAATATCAAACGTTGTTTGAAATAAAACTTCGCTGCATTTTTTTCTGAGGTTGCTTTTCTTAACGTGATTTAGATTTAGTTTTCTGTGTATTATAGTTGGATGAAATCGTTATACAACGAACAAAAATACATTTCAACGCTTATATATGACAAAACAAACAGATCCCATACATTTGAATAAAAGCGAGTGAAGAAATAAAACCTCACGGAGCAGTTGTGCTTGCTTATATATGATAACATTCATTAAAAAAAGACATTGAGATGAACATATCGAATGTATAAATTTGAATTAATTGGTCCTGAAGTAACATAACCTTGGGAAGATACGGCAGAAAACAATTCTGTATCGGCCATGCATTGATATCATCCTATTTCACATTTTCGCTCAGTATAAAAATCTTCCTTTTAATCTTGAGATTTTCAGTAACATGTTTTTATTTAGCGCATATTATCGTTGAACTGACCTGGGAACGTTATCTTTCACGCATGCGCACTAAATGTTGCAGGCGGAGTTTCACTTATCGCTTGATAAGCGATCGCTGGGAAGGTGGTCTTTACATTTCTTTGAAATAAAATGTCCTTATTAAGAAAAATAACGCTTTAAAATGATGCGTTTTTTTAAATTATTTTAATTATGTAGATAAGTTTATTTTAGTCTGCAGATTAGATACCCCGTTAAAATTAAAAATGCGAGCTGTTCTAAATTACCATGGCGCAATGAAGAACAAATTTTATTTTGATTTAGACTGCTCATAAGTCATTTGCATGCCAATTTAAAGGTTAAAAAAATTATTTTGTTCACTGGAAATCCAGTATTTTCAATTTTGGGGGAAATTTATTTCTTTATTTCTCTACTAACGCGTCATTAAAAGATTTCCCAGTATTACTAAGTAAATATGCTACCATGCTGAAATAAGGTAGCTAGCTGAAATTTTGAATACATGTTCTTATATTAAAGTAAAAGAAAACAACTTACAGCTAAATTCAAATATCTATTTTGTTTCATAATTCTACAGTTTATTGTCAAAATCATATTGATATTTAATTTCATAAATGCCTATGTATAATATACATGGGACATGATAAAATAAAATACTACAAAGAATTTTTATTTAAATACGGATGTTCATTCATATAAAATAATCGTCAGGCTATTGGATATGTATATAGGTTAATGAATTTACGGACTATAATCAGCATAGCGCAGCGCAGCCGCGCGACCAGCTAAAGTTTTAGATCGCTAGATGTCATGTACAGTATAAGCACTTACCGAGTTAGTGGTTGAAATTATAATTGGTAAAATACTAGTATTCATTGGGGGGGCGTTTTTACGCCCCCCAATGATTTTACATGTGAATTTTGGTCACATGATCAAAATGGTACCTCGCTCTCTATCTACTTATATATTCCAACGCGGTTACCAAAAGTGAAATTCGATCATTTTACCTCCAGAGAGTTATGAGAGAGTTATGCTCTTGAATAACTTATACAGTATATGTAGGTCACAGAGGTTATGAGACGGTAGACGGCGCTGCTCCATTGTTAATCTAGCTTTCAACAGAGGGCTTTGCTTGTAATTAGTACTGATAAGCCAAGATAGGAACAGTAATAAATATACATTATTCAAGGGACATTCGGACATTTACCAGTGATAATGGCAAGAATAATAATGGGGTGATGATAGCTTATCTCAAACTTCGTGTGGAATTTCATTCATGCAGAATTTGGAGGGAAAATTTAGCATGGATATTAATGAAATATATTGTTCAAATAACTGCTATATTTACTGATCAGCTTCCAACAGTTGTCAAGAGTAGTATTTCAAGCTTTACTGCCAGATGTATTTGTTTACTATCTGCAGTTCATGACCCCAGAAACTCATCCCCAGGATTTTCAAATTTTGACAGATAACATATTTTCTTCTCAAAAATTACAATAAAATGTGTTTTGTCATAAACTTTTCTCTGTCAATTTGAAATGTTGCAAAGAAGTTAAATAAAACGGTTTTAGGGAAATTACTTCTTGGTTATTGTACCAATCATAGTGCAAATAGCATCTACATCATAGTTAAAGTACGTTTTTTATTGTTCCATGTGTTTCACTTCTTTCTTGTCAATTTAAAGTTTCAAATCAAAGGTTGACTTATTATTTATTTTTTCCTGTCACAATATGACTTCAGTCTTGGATATTAGCATCCGCCCGATATCCGTTGTAGATAAAAACTTGATAAAGCAGAAGCCGGGCATGCAAAATTTTGCTCTGGCATCCGAAAATACCTTCATACTCCTCTAATAGGAAACTCCACACAATCTATTGATGATATGACATGACAATCATTCTAAAACGCCACCCATCAGTACTTTCAGTGCTTTGATTTTATAACAGGTTTCAATCCGTCGGGTTTCTGTCGACAGTAAAGAACGCAAATACACCTTCTGTATTTATTTCTGTAGTTTAATTTGATTATTAAAAAAATAGATAACTTAGTCTATTTAATTCTGTAAACAACATTTGTGTCAGGGTTTTCACATGCTTAGTAAATGTTCAATATAAAGCTTTATTTCCAAAAATAATAATGCAGTTCAGATGAGCGTTTTTCTGCTAATTTTTAAATTTAGTTCTAAGTTGAATGTATTATTACGCATGTAAAATCCCTCAAATTCCGGTAAATTATCTGCCTCGAGCAAACATTACCATGACAACTTTTAGGGATATGGCCATCTTATCAGTTATAAAATTATCAAACCGCTTACAAAGTATGTGCAGCAATTTATTCTGCCTTTAAAAGGTAATAATGGTTGAAATTATTTTTAAGCGAATGAACCTTAATTCTCATTAAGTCGCGCGTCGGAAAAGTGTTTAATAAAGGTCGATTTCCTCTATATAATCTAGTGAATCTAACAGCGAGAAATGTCGATCGTGATCAGAATACACGGATGAGCGCGTTGATCTGGATATAAACTCTTTTGCCATGTTATGAATGATTTATTAATGAAGGAAATGGTAAAATGGAACTTCCACGGACGAACCCTTGTTTCTCATCCCATGGACAGACTGCTACACAGGTTTTTTTCCTAAGAATTAGTTTGTTCACATGGTGTTTTCAGATAAAGAAATTTCATAATTCACTTTCTATAATATTATCCAGGAATCTTTATCAATTTGATAAAGATTCCTGTATTATCTCAGTACATGTTTACGGGTCATTTAATGAGAACGTCACAAAACTACTTTCAGTTTGACTATTGATCGTCTGCACACCCATACATGGTAATTTAGGCGGCGACTGTTTTGTCAGTTACAAAAATAATTTCGACCATTATATACGTTATAGTTTATTTAGAGGCTTGTATGAAAAATTAAACGGTCGCCAAGCTGCGCTGGGCCTGACCGTTTAATTTTCATACAAGCCTCCAAATAAACTATAACCTATACTTATTTTCACATCTACATGTAAAATATTGATCGATTTCAAACCGAATTGCCAATATATCATTAATTACAAATGTCAATAGTTCCATATCTTTTTAGTTACTGGCATATACTCGTATCACTGCTTCTTCTCCGTGAATGAACCATAAAGCCTGGCTACAAAGATCTTTGCCAGTGTGGGTGCCAGTTGCTAGAATCCCACTGCAAGAGAGCAACAGCTTTACGAGCGGTTCCTGGCGTGTTTGTTTTTTTGTAAAACGCATTATTTAGACCCGAAAGATCCACCAGAAATGATGAACAAACAACTTCCTCTGTTAAAAATCTATCCCTCTTTTTCTTAAATACTTTTATCTTATTATCTATTTTCTATGATTATTTTTAATCACTTCTATAATCTGCACTATCCTAATTATTTATTTCGACTATTACATGTATAAGGCTAGAATAGCCGCTGGTCTGATAAAAAGTTTGTTTGTCTTTTTATAGTTTTATGCATCCTAACAAAATGTTATAATAGCCAGTCTATTTTCTGCCCTACTGCATTGAGAGTGATGTTTGTATGGAAGGATGTAGACTGGCTTAAGATCCTGTTTTTAAATCAAATAAATTTACTTTAAAATTAATTGACTCTTAAAGTGTCACATTACGGTGTATATCGGTATTCCCTCAAATTGTGATGTTTAGAATTTTGTGGATACCTACCGTGTTTATTTGAAGTTGGAATAGGACTTTATTTGTTCATAAATTGCTTGATTGAGTATATTACATTACGTAATTGTGTAAGCTTAAGAGATAGTTACTCTGAATAACGTGGTAAACTTGAATTAATAAAACAAAGACTCGGCATAAAATTACTTGTAAAATCGAATTTACTTAAGGTTGGAAATTCAGTAACCGGGTTAGCAATCGTCGAGTTGAAACTTCTTTTCGCGTGATAATATTTGCGCGAGCTCTCGCTCGTTTCCGGAGAGATCTCAACTCTATGCTCGCGAATTTCCATTGTCAATTCTGAGACAGGTTAACGTTTCAACGGATTGCTGGCTTGTGAGACTGGTCTCCATTCTTAGATTCGGGGCTTTATGTTACATGTATGATAAGGTTTTTTTTTGAATGCGGAACAGGTCCTAAAAGTTAAATCACAGTAAGCATATTGAGCCTCCGAATGCATTTTTAAAGATTTTATTGTAAGTGCTTTTTCTATATGTGATTTTATGTTTTTCTGGAACAAATTTAAAAAATCATGCTGAAATTGAGCTGCAATTTAATAACCAAGCCAAACTTGATCATTATGATTACAATGACAATTAGTATTGTGACGACGCAGACAACACACGCATTAAAATATAGAACAAATTTTTGAAGTATACTGCGATATTCTGTTTTTAGATTAAAAGTTAACTACCTCAGCATCATACATATTCAAGCTCGGATGTAGGATTTCTGGAAATGGGGTTCGTTTGCGACAGTTGTATGATATTGATAATATCCAACTTTCTTACCAAAATCTCCATGAACATAAAACTTTGCCCCCCCCCCCCCCACTTCTTAAAAAAGGAGGGTTCGAACAACCTCACTGAACACTTTCTGGATTCGCCCCAGTATATTCTACTTAAAGTTTTGAAAAACTAGCGATCCGCCCAGTTTAAACTATGGTCGTTTTATTAATTAAAAAAATATGTGCAAACTGAAAATAAAAAAGAAGAGAGATAATTTGTTGATTTATATAACCTTCACATAGAAAAAAGTTATTGCGATATCCTGTTTTTATTGCGAATCCTGTGTTGAGGTTTAAGTTATGCTTTACTGAATTTTGTAAAGGCAAAAATTGATCCAATAATAATTACATGTATGTTACATTAGAAACGCAACTGTTTTAAACAGGAAATATATCTGGATTTATATATTTTGTGTTTCATGAAGTTGCGCTTCTAATTTATTTGACGATAAATATAACTGCTGAAAGTAATTAGAAACGCAACTTCTTTAAACACGAAATATACTTCGTGTTTAAAGAAGTTGCGTTGCTATTGCAATTTATCGATATCGACTTGCTTGGGCCTGGGGCATTTACTTGCATTCGCGGTTTAGTGAAATGAAAAATGTGACATTTCATTATGCACTAAATAAATTAATAATTTTCACCTTTGCCGTAAAATGATACCAGATGCGAATTCAAGAAAACAAGACACATTCCTCATAACGTGTATTATTTTTTTGTGATAAAGGACTCGTTACCAGTTAGATCTTTTATCAATTGTGAACGTTTTGTACGTGGGAAATAGCAAAGGTGTCCACAACAAAGTTTTGTTGTATTTAATATAGATGGTGATGTTTTGTTGTTATTTAACACACATAAAGTTTCTGTATGTATATTTAAGTTCACTTTGATTATTAATAACAATAAATAACTAATAATTCTGTAAACAATATTTGTGTCAGATATTCCCGTACAAGGTTTTCATTTGCTAAGTAAATGTGTCCAATATAAAACTTTATTTCTAAAATGCATTTAGGTGAACTTTAATAATGAATGGTATTACTTTGCTCGTATTTTTAATTAAGTTGTTTCTTAATATGCGGTCACGGTTGATTATACATATGGATGTAAAATCCCTAAAATTCCGATAAGTTATCTGCCTCGGGCAATATAACCATGACAACTTAAATGGATATCAACATCTTATTGGTAATAAAAGTGTCAACCGCTTACAAAGAATTAAAGATTATTAATTATTAAACTATGTTTTAAACTGATATTGATAATATACTTTAAAAATATGAAACACAGTAAATATTTAAATCTAAGTACACGTTATTTGACAAAACACCAAAAAATCGTCATTTTTGTGTTAGCTACCATCTTTTCAGCATAGTAGCATACCCTTCCAATCCGCTAAAGTTAAGCTCCCGCGTTACATAAATGTGTTATAGCATAATTATAACAGATAATCATCATAATTTTTGTTAGCTACCGTTTTCAGCACGATAGAAAATTATTAATTCTGCTTTGAAACGCATTACATTTCACATATTAAATTTAATGATCGGTGTCAACCCGAATTAAGAATATGTCATTACTGGCACGTGTTCACAACTCCATTTCTCCCATACCTGTTAAAACTCGATCCCTCTGATTCTGTAAATTTTTATCTATTTTTCTAAGACTATTTGAAATATTTCCTATATCTGCACTAACTAAAATTATTTATTCCGACTATTTTAACGTTTTGAAATGTAAACTATTATGTCTAATCTGTTAATGTTAGATAACGACAATATAATATAACAAGAATTTAATTGATCTTACCGCGTGAATAAAACATGATGAACATGGAAATTTTATATATAAATCAAACAATACTTGCGCAATCACAGTTAAATAAAATTATAAAAGAAATATACTCGCGTTTTTATTACTTTGACCGATATCATTGTTGTTGTTGTTGTAAAATTGCTACTGTTCTCAGCGCACATAAATTTCAAATAATTCTTTATTTCATGTGACACGGCTGTTATCCTTAAGCAAACAGTGCACATCCAGACCAGGCGGCACATCCGCGTCGTCTGATCAGGATCTTCACCGTTTGCTTTTCGATACAGTGGGGTTTTTTCTGACTGAGAAGTGAACAATGTATACCCTGTTTGGGTGACACTCATCTGATTAAATACCATTTTTCGATGTCAATGATTGCAAGGCGTGTAGAAAAACATCTGAAAGACTTATGACACTATTTATTCAGCGAATGGAAACATGAAAATATTGGGTTTTCGAAATAATCGACTTTTAGAAATCCGACTTGAACATACATAATCTTAGTAATATTTTTAATTTATTTCACGAAACAGACTCGTGTCATTTCACAAAAATCACGTGTGAAACTATCAATAAAAGAATCGGTTTCACTTCTTGTGGTGCTTTCGGTTTTAAAAATACTAATACAAACGTTCGAACATATCAATCCATATGGTAGGGGCCTCCAGAAGTGTATTAGTTAACTAGCGTATGGATTCCAAAACTGACCATCATATCTAATGTATAGCACCCTGATCGCCTCTTGTAAAGGAACGCCTCTTTTATAAACATCAACCAATAGAAAATAAGTAACACATTAACGCGATAACGTGATTCGTGGGGCGGAGTTGTAATAATTGATGATTCGTTCATCATTTTAATATCCGCATTAATTGATTTGCGATAAGAATCTCAAGTCATAAAAACTGAATTTGGTGATTTAATTATTTTATTAGTTTGAATTAACCTCGGTACGTCCGTCTTTTGGCGCACTAGCTAGGTTAAGATTGAATTTACTATAACACCATAATGTCCTTGTTCATAATTTTTTGGGGAAAATTCTTGTTTAAAGGGAAATGGGAACTAACAAAATGATTAGCTATTAATCTACAACTTAATATTTTGGACTTTTGATGAAGCTTTCGAAATATTGAAAATTAATTTATATAGGCGTATATGTTTACTCATCATTATTAAAAACGGGATTTAAATCTCATAAGTTAATGAAAGTGTACAAGTAAATATATTGTGTTTAATGCTTGATACTGTTTCAAACACGTCATCATCATTGTTTTTAGTAATGAACTTAAAATAGCAGGAATGTGGAAATCTGGAATTTAGTTAATGATTAATGCGTCTCATGATTTTGTTTTATCAGTTTATGATGACAATATGTATTGAGATGATCACTTATAATTAAATATCTTTGAATTTCTGTTAATCGGAATATAACGTAAATTTTGATTGAATGAATTCTGAATTTGTCTAATAAATGTCGAATGTCGTCTAATTGTTTCTTTGCAAGTTTAATTTTTTTGATCTTATTTGAACGAAAGTTCGAATCTAAGGAATAAATAAAGCTTTTCAATTGCCTGCATTTTTCAGATGCACATTCACATTTATTTCGAGTCTTATAAATAAAATAAGGCAGAACTCTGCTTTAATAGAGAATGAATTAGAGTATGAGAGACATCGGGATTCTTTCGGAATCGCTGGGTTCAACCATTTTAACTATAGCACTAACGACATGTATAACCCCCTCCCTTTTCCGCTGGATTCTTATGAAGTAATGTTTATATAAAAAAGAAACTTTAAAGTATTCTCTATTCCGAAAAAAAAGCGTGCATTTTTTACATTAACTGCTTTTCTTAATGAATACATTTTAGCACCGTTTACACTTGAAGAATATTCGCGTGTTTTATTTGTAAAGCAATTATCACAATAATATCCTTATATACGCCGTAAATGTAATGGTTGTACAAAATGACACTTTCTTAACTATTTAACTCCTAATTTTATTTTATTTTTAATGTGTTGAGTCCACTAAATAAATAAAATATGTATGAAATTTTTAATCTTGCGATTATTTCCCGTGTGACAATAGTATATAAGACGGGTTACAAACTTAAAACTGTACTCTATTTCAAAAGGAATTGGGCGCTTTCTTTTCGGTGAATTTTCTTTAATTAATACATTTTTGCACCGATTACACCTTCCGAATATATTTGTACGGCGATTATCATTATATCCTTATACACTACGCAAAATGTTATTGCTGTAAAAAATGGCATTATCTTAACTATTTAATTTGTTCCGTGCACTAAATAAATTATGACATTTTTAATCTTGCGATTATTTACCGCGTGAAACTAGTATATCAGACGGGTTACCAAACCAGGATATGTGTTGATGTTTCTGGGGACAATCGTTTCGCTCTGCCGATCTATGGGTTGGTAAATTATGAAGACACTATGCGAAATCGATAAGATCACGGTAGGAGGTAGTCTAAACGCGATGCGAAATCCCGACTCGCATCTTTTATCGCGTTTTTAAGTGATCTAATGCAACCATAGAGTACAAAAAGGAGAACGTGCAAGTCAGGAGCATTAAGTAGCTATTTCTTCCCGGTTCTTGTTTCATGGAAATTATAACAATGTTATACATAAAAGTTCAGAATTTAAAAAAGAAACTTAGTAAAATGATAAGATATATTTGTTTCATCGTGTTCAAACATCATCATCATCATCATCATCATCATCATCATCATCAAACTTCGTCATCACATGTTATTTTTCTTTTTACTTTTTTTGGCTGGCAGATTTGCAATATAATTCATCGGAGACCACGGGATCTTTGTAATTTAAATAAACTGTTTATTGTAGGTTCTGCAGATGCTGCTACTGCAGACTGTGATGATGATGATGATGATTATGGTGATGATAATAATGATGATGATGATGATGCAGCAGCTGCTGCTGATGATGATGGCTGTTTTTGGTATTTACAATTCCGGCATTTAATAGCATCTACATTGCTATTTTCATTTTCATACGCATTTATGGTAGGTGACCAATATGTTTTGGTGGCCATATAAAAGCTAAATTCCCCCTCACCCGCCGGACACCGATTATAGGGGCACAAGTTTGGTGGTATGTTTCATTATAAGCATTAATTCGGTGATTCTCACAATAATATCTGATATCGCTCATACTCTTTAGTTCGCTCTGAAATATTTTAAGCTTTAAACCTCGACATTTCATTTTTATTAGCAACATATATTGAAAATATGACAATATAAGCATCTAATAAAATGACTGCAGCTTAATCTGCTTCGACCATTACACCATATCGTGTATATTTATTTACAACACCAGCAGGTGACAATCGTTAGCCTGCGGCAATTGGCAGCAGGAAATGGACGGGTCCATTTTAAGAAATGACATCCTATTTTCAAAAATAAACTCGTCTATTTCGCATCCAGCAGTGGACGGGTACAAGTGATAAAACCACTGTACTAATACATGCGATAAAAAATGAGACCCGTCTAATGTTTAGCTTAGTTTGAGCACATATATATTCTTGTTACGTTATCGGTACGGAAGTGTCTTCTCGACCGGGCCCGGCACAGTTAACAGAACGATGGGAACCAGACTAGCGAAAATACTGGAGTGAATTTTTATATCGTAATTGGAATATATAATAGATGACAACTTAAGAATATAATTATCCGCATTGTGGGAAATTTGTTGTAGATGAGATAGTTGTGACATAACTTGAACAATTCTAATCTTTTGGAGATCTCTTGGGTGGGGGTTAGGCCTAGTATTCTACCGTAGACAGCGCATACAGTCAAGCCTGCGAGATGCTTCCGCGCAGTTCATGGTTCACGATTAACTTTCCCGAACGTTTACCGTTTACCGATTCCCGAATCTCGATTCACGATTAACGCGCACCAAAACGTGCAGCCAATCAAATACGCGTGAAACGAGAAAGGGGCGGGGCATCATTCGCTTACCCGCCCGCAGAAAAATCAATTAAAATTATCTGTCACTCCGATTATTACCTTAGTCACTTTTAAGCATATACTTAAACGGTAAAGCGCTGTTGCATTTATTCAATAACAAATCATCAGAGAAAAGAAATTGAATTTACTATTCTCAATATGTATAAATATCATTTGAATCCTTTGAAAAATCAGCATTGTTTTAGATACGGATCGACCCATGTTATTCTTACCGTGGACGATTATTCTTTAATGTATAAAAACTTCGTATTTTAATTTACAATCGTATTTTGTTCTTTCGGCATACATATACAACAACTAATACCCGATTTCTTAAAACTGAATTTTATTTGTATACTAAAAATATCATACCTTAATATATTTGTGTTCGCGAGTCCTTATTAGGGGCAATTGCATCATGAATAATATATAAACAATGTAAATATAGGAGTTTCCAGCTTCCATGCCACTTTCTTATTTTTATTTTATTGTTCCCGCGACATTTTTTTCTCGAATAATTTCACTGATCATAAATTAGCGAGAAAATAATTCATTAACCTAATAAAATTTCTTTTGCGTAAGTCAAACATAGATATGGTGCATAAATGTTGATGACAAAAAATGCATTTACACACAACACTAATATTTGTATCATTCGCACTCAAGTATATTATTCTTTGATTACGCTTGAGGGCCCAATTTTCTGATTTCAACAACAGTAAGGCACATTGGTTAGTATAGGTTTATGTCTATTAATTAATATTAAAAAATAATCGGTCTCTTATATTACGAAATGTGTGCGAGAACTTGCAAGTTTTATGCAAAGTACATTTGATGTTCATTCAACTGAAGGGACTTTTATGACTTGTTACATAATATTAGTATTTCTTCTTATTTAAGCACATCCGTTTAATAACGGGTACCCGGTGATTAAGTATCACAATTTTAACAAATGCGGAGATTATGTCAAATCTGTATCAATTCGTACATAGATATTATTTTTAAGATAAACTGACAAATGAATACTTACTTTTGTAAATTTTGTACTAAATTTACTAAATATGTTATACTGAATATAAAAAAGATAGTTTTATCATTAAATGATACAATTTATACGAGAATATTGGTTGAATTAATTCATTAAAATTAGGGTGCACATTTCACGGTACGCAAAATCTAAGGGGAATCGGTCGCGTATAGTATAACATGATAGTAAATGTGACAATAACGTTATCCTGTGCCCGTAGCTTTGCTAGTATATTTTTTTCCATTTCCACATAATATTTGCAAACACTAATATCAACGCCGATGCTGCTGCCTAATTCGATTGGCGTTCGAAACTTTTTAATAGCGTCTTTTGACAAGCACGTAATATTTACAGGCTAATAGTATTAACGGGGGACATACTACTGATTCGCATTATGTTTGCACGAGTTGTGCATGTCTAGTATAGTGCCACATGTGTAGATACTTATCGTAGTCCGATTCCAATTTTTCCAAAACACTAGTAGTCCGATTATGACGATTTAATATCTTTAAATCACAGCTATGGAAACCATGTATTCCATGTAGCAATTTCGGCGGATTATAGTGCAAACATTTTTAATTGGACATGCAATAAAATGTAGATGTACGATCAAATTATATTTAAATTACAGTTTTATTTAGCGTTTATGCATGATGATCATGCGAAAATTAACTAAAACCGTTCCGTCACTATAACTTTGCGGGGATGGTTCTTAGTTCATGCTTTCGCTAAAGCGGTTGTTTTGGGGTTGAGTAACAAAAATAATATACTATATTATATATTATATAATATACATTTTGTAAAGTAAAACATCATGTCCGTCTTGGCTTATTATACAGCGAACTGCATAGAATATTTAGAATACATTAAAAAAACACTAAGATATGCCTATTAAATATAGGGTAACCCAATCACTTCCCCCTTTGCATCCGCCTATAGCAAAAAGTATATAGACTAGAATATTAATAATTCTGCGCTTAGCAAATAGGCGAATTATACACAAATATCTAAGTGTGTTGCTATCCTAACTCTGGTTTAAATGACGACGATACAGAACTCTAACAGTCTTTTTTTATTTTAGTAAAAAGTGCGTTTTAAGAATATGCATTTCAGAAAGTAATCCTTCGCGCGCGGCCACAAAGTAGATCTATAAAGAAAGCATATTGTTTAGATTTGCTCTAATCAAGACAAATAATGTTAATTGATTATCTCTAAAAGCGCAAGGTACTTGTCGCTGTTCTGTTTTACTGGTTCGTAGACACGCGTGTGATCTATGCCGCTAGCTATCTGGGACCTCTGCCGGCCACGCTCTAGTATTACATGATATACTGGCTCCTGTTCCCAAATAACTGATTTAATTAGTGCATCCGATGATCAAAAGACTTGTGATATATGACGCGCACTCTACAGGCACGGGAAGCAGGAAGTAATTAGACACGTGTCTTGTATACCACGTATGGCCGATAGTCCCTCGATATCGGATCAATTGATTTTATGAATGTATGTGAAGTTTTGTATTCCAATACTTATAAGAGATATTAGTAATTAAATAAATTGGAAAATATTTTGTTGGAAACTAAAAATGTGTCAATTCTGGCTCAGTTAGTGGATGAAAAATTGTGGTGAACACTATGTCAGTTTTACAGATTCTTCTCCCAGGTGATACTGTCGCGTTTTTGTATTTTTTTTAAATACTTTTTTTTGATAAAATAAAAAGAACGTATTATTTTACTATATTTCAAATGTGAAGAGAATATTCCTATCATATGACGAGAAATTTACAATATATTTTTTAATTACCGGTACTGTCGGCTAAATTTTAGTTAAACTTAAAGAACCAATTAATCTTATTCTTAAACGAAAAGACCACAACTGTAGTGTTAGAGATAGTTAATTTTTCAAAAATGAATCTACTATCCATAATTTCCGCATTTTAGCGTCAGTAATATTATTCCCCAAAAAAGTTTGTAGAAGACAACTCGATTGTTAAATTAATTATTAATGTCCAGCATATCACATATTCTGGCTTAATTTAATAATTTGCGTCGTTTTGTTTTAGACATTTTATGCGCTCGAAATTAACAAAATTATTTATATTATAATAAATATATGGGAAGTGAATTTTAAAGCTATAAAATGTTTATTTTATTTCAGTATTTCTTTTCTTACTAAATAGGGACAGGTAAACAATGGAGAAGCTCGGGTAAAACACAATTCATTGCACGAGGCTTCACGTTCATAGGAAAACAGAGAGAAAAGATAAACGATTGCGGATGTAAATATATATCGAACATGTGCCATATTCGACAGGTTTTAATGGATGTAATACAGATTTAATAAAAATGCCGATTGCTTAAGACCAGGAATCTAGACTACATTGTTAAGACCACACTTTTGCGTTGTATTTTAAGAATCGGGATATTCTCAAAATCGCTTTAGCATAAAAACAGCATTTTCACTTTTCTGGTTGTTAAATGTGCTTAGTTGCTCCACATAATTTGATTTCACCAATTAAATCAGTAAAAATGTTAACTATTTGACTGATAGTTAAAGCAATATCTATGACCACAGTAGACCAAGGTGTTGATCTTCGCCATTTTAATCAATGCATTTCAAGAGTTCAAGTAAGTCGAGTCTAATCTGCATGCATGTATTAAGAAGGATAAGCAGCAAAAACAGACCTTACAAAAACTTTACCTATCTTTAAAAAATCTGATTGATCTAAATCGATTGTTTATATTTGTAACAAAATCAGCTATGCTACATGGCACCCATGAATGCATTACATTTCCGTTGAAATCATCAATTCAGAGCGCTACCAAATAATTATTTTCTATAATATTTTCTATATGTTAGTAGCGCATGCCCATTTAAATTTTCTCGATTACACGTTAGGCATGCGCATTGATATTTTCTCGATTACACGCTTCACGCTGGGCATGCGCATTGATATTTTCTCGATTGCACGCTTTCACGCTGGGCATGCGCATTGATATTTTCTCGATTGCACGCTTTCACGCTGGGCATGCGCATTGATATTTTCTCGATTGCACGCTTTCGCGCTGAAATATATAATTTGTAAATGCTTTTTCATAAACACTTACCGATTTAATGATTGAGATTGAGATAATTATATTTAGATAATCAATTCACATACTTAGTAAATAATTCAAAAATGCGTTAGTACTGATTTGTAGAAATAAATTTAAACAACAATTCGGAAATAAATGTTACAACTTTTTCACCGCAATTTTTTCATCTTCTCGTGGTGAAAGAAAAAAAAAGTTGCACGTACTGTGCATAGTTCGCACGTCCCCTTAAAATAACTTTATTAAATATATTATCGGTGAATTTTATGGCTGGTTGGGGAATATTACGCAAACTTTTATGGATTTAAATCAGTTTCTTGTCAAATATTATCACATCTCACAGTTCCAATAAATGGCGAGATATCGTGAGATTTACCACTTTTAATGTCCTATTAAGGTAAGACCTGTGTAATAGGCACTATTAAGAATCCAACATATGATTATATTTTCATCAACTGCTTCATACCACTGACTTGTATGCAAAATTTGAATGATTTTCACCGTGTAGTTTTTGAGATTTTTAGCTTTTTTATTTAAAAAAGTGAGAAAAAACGAGAAAGTATCCAATTTCTTTAATCAGTGACACAATTTTTTGTTATTGATAAATTCAACCCTAAATTTTTTACAGTTTATCCAAAATATTTTATATTTTACTAAACCAATTAAAGATATAATATATAAATACAGATTTAATCTTAAAATGACATTTTTTGACCAAATAAATTTAAAAAATGCATTTTTTATATTTCACGAGACTAAATTAATGAAAATTGTGCAAAATCCTGATTGGTGCAATATACCAAACTTTACCATTTTTTAACTATATACCTTAAACAAAATTTAAACAAAATTTCAGAAAAGTTTACCGTCCAGTTTTAGAAATTTTCAAATTGATGACTCGAATAAACACTGTTCTGATAGTGAAAACCCCTTTAATCTTGAGTATTTTACTTATTTTAGTTTAAATCATGAGAATTTTATATTCAATGACAGAATTACACAGGAAAAAAAGAAATATGCCAATTATTTAAGCTCTAGGCTTACAAAAAAAAAATAGCTTCCAGTGGGATTTGAACCCCGGTCCTCTTGGATGATAGAACTCTACCCTAATTTACTACTATAGTTACCTCCCTTGGATACTCTTCTTGATATAGGTATTCATTACACAGGTCTTACCTTAACAGAAGGGACTTTTATGACTGGTTACGCTATGTTACGTAACCTTATCTATGCACATCCGTTTGAAGTGACAACTACAGTTATTAGTATCAGTCTGGCAGACTTAAAAATCTTTGTCAAATGTTAATGTCTAATTTAAACAATTCAGACTTTGATATTGTTTTTCAATCATTTAAATAGTGTTCGAAATGTTTTAGTAAAAAAAATAGATTGTTTTTCTATTGAAAGAAGATTTGAACAAGTCAGTTTTAATGAGAAATACGGGCTTGTTTTTGTTTTACAGGATATAAAATTTATGAGTATAATTTATGTTTTGCGGCATGAAACTCAGCTTAAACCTGAATTTTCAAAATTGTGTCATGCGACATAAACTGTTCTTAATAGATTGCTGTTAGGAAAACAAACAAACAACACAAAAAACAATATATTCAAACATTTAAAGTAAGCTGTACAAATTTAGTGAGGAAATCGTAGCTTTTAGTAGTGCGTCGTTTTACGGAGAAGGAAGTCGGACGTGGGTAGAGGGATGTTTTTGATCTTTTCCTTCATATATACGGGCTTTACCGCGTTCATATATACGAGCTTTACCGCATGTGCAACAAGTCTAGAATCAGATCATCATTCTAGGTCTAGTATATTGTGTAAAATTTAATACACCATACTGATCGCTGAGCTTATTAAAAGAGATGTTAAAGAACATTAAGTGGGTTTTGGTTAATCCTCCTCATAAGTGCTACCTAATGTCGTTGATTTTGAGAAAAATGGTGCATATTTATTATATAAATGCGTAAAGAGAACATTCTGATTTTAAGCCAAGAAATTAGATATATATTTTTGCGTATAGTTAATATTAAACATATTTATTCTTGTTCTTAAACGGAAAGACCACAACTAAATAGTCACATATAGGTTAATTTTTACAAATATGTGTCTACTATTTATAATTTCCACATCTTAGCGTGTTTTTTCATTATTCCAAAATAAAAGACTGCTAACTTGCTAAATAAATCATTTCTGTCCAGCTTACCTTTTGTCTTTTTTTTCGATAATTCTTTTTTTTTAGAAATTATATTTGCTAGAAATAAAAAAAAAGTTTTGTATAAGAAACAATTTATAATAGATGCTCCATTTATATTGTTCAAAATATTTCTAAGTTAACAAAATAGAGACGCGCAAATTTTGAAGATACGTAGCTAATATACGGTTTAAAGCCTGAGGCTTCACGACCAGAGGGAAAACTCGTACAGGACTGCGAAACTGTTTATTGTAAAGGCGTATATGATTGCCGGATAAATTGTAATAATTTAAACAACAGTCAAAATCAATATTCGCTGTTTGTGTTTGCAGCTAATAAAATACAGATATGGAGATATTTCCAGCTTAAGAATACTTAAGAATACTTATTTAATAACATATTAAAAATTTAAAAAAAATATTATTCTGCATTAGAATTTGAATAAAAATTTAAAGTATCGCAGTCTCATTAACCCGATAAAACCTATATCTTCTATGTGAACGAGTAGCCAATCAAATACGCGTGAAACGAGAAACTCGAGCCTGCGCAATCAGATTTTCTCGATTCACGATTGCACGGTTGCACGGTGCGCATGCGCACTAAAACGCTCGATTCTCGTTTCTCGTTCACAGCATAGCAGTCGGATTCCGTTTCCCGTTTCCCGCAAAAAAGCGGAACTATCTCGCAGGCTTGACTGTAGATGTATAATTATCTGGTCTATTTTAGTAATCAAAATCTATGCATTATTAAAATGAAATACACAAATACCGCTTTCAGCTTTTAGAATGTAAAACGTAGAGCTCGGAGGTGGCGGTCGCCTATTCACCGAGGAAAAAAGAAAAAAGAAACTCGACTTTCTCTCTTTTAAAAGAGATTCCCGTCTTTAATAGTGTACTGCTTTCAGTCAAATTAAACAGCTATAGCTATATAGTTGGCATGGTTGAGTAAAGAAGTGCGGTAACGCCAAACGCGCTACTTCCTTTCATTTTTGTGAAGGGGGAGGGGGGCACCGAACCCCCGGCGAAGAGACCTCTGGATCCGCCCCTGAATCCCAGAACAAGTATATATTTGGAATGATATTCCATTCGTACAAATTCCGCATTAGCCTAATGATCTAAACCGTTTCTCAACATTATATCTTTGACTCGTGGTTCTGCAGGTCGTTGGTTCGAATCCCGAAAACGTCGTAATTTTTCTTTAATCTCAAACGTGTAAATTTCTTCTTTTTTTTATCGAAATAAGTTAACAAGAGAAGATCTTTAACACCCAATATTAAAATTTACATATAACTATTGCATTAATCATGTTAAACAAAACACATCGTCTTTACACAGTCAGTTATGGGATTCGGATTAATAGAAAAATCAATTGCTTTGAAAATAATTTTCAATTATGAGTATGTTAAAGGTGGTTGATTCTCATTCCCCGTCGTTATCAAACACACGTTAACAATTTATTATTAACTTTGATTAACATAAATTTAAGATACAATCAAAATATAATATTATTTACCGACGACTACATTTCTGTGTAGTTGGCATTTCTTTACTTTTTGCACGAATCGCGCGGTCATTCATGCGAAACACAGCCGATATTATGTCCTATTAAAACACGTGCATTTTTTCTAACTAGTCGTACACTCGAATACGTGACTAAACACTTAAAACAACTTTCAGTCATCTGTATCTATACAGTCTTAATGTCGTTTGAAATACCTGTTTAATAATTTAAACAACTTCCGGTCTAATATCGCTTTAAATATTGATTTTTGTTTTATGATTGTTTTTGTCTTTCGTAATGTTAATATTTTTTCTTTACACACGAAATGAAAGAATTTATATAACCAGTTATGCGAAACATTTGAAACCAATCTTGTTCATTATTTAGTACTAATAAATTAATAAATAACACACTTTAACTGAATGAATACTGTATTTCAACAAAATGACGCATTCAATTATATTATAGTTATGTTAATATTTTCCGATCAGGCATATGTTTTAAACATAAATTTTATACAACAACATGCAAGCGAAAATAAAACTTCTTTCGGACATTTCATTGTAACTTATCATTTGATTTGTTGATTACTTGTAGATATGAACATGATGAATGTGCTTGTATAGTGCAGAATGTGAAAGAATTTTTCTAGTAGTCTAATCGTTAAATACGTATAATAGAAAAATACTTTACTTATCGATTTGAAGAAAGCTGTGTGCCTGACATGTGTTTTATAGAATTTTTGCCAAATGTATAAACTCTATTATAATTGTAATAGATCGTTTGTATCACTAAGACCAAGTTAATAACATACATCGAAGGCAAGAAAAGTAACTTATTAAATTACACTCTGTATGCGTCAATCTGATTAAAATCATTTCCTGAAACCCGTTACGCTATCAGGATCTGACTACGAGAAACTAAAACATGCTTTTATCACAACCCGTTGAACCAATCAGATTGTCGCCTATAAAATCGCAAAAGTGAACGTAAAAATAGTATTTTAACTCATGGAAAGTGTTGACAGCTTGCGTAAGACATATTTTACTGGAGATATATATATATATATATATATATATATATATATATATATATATATATATATATATATATATATATATGTGTGTGTGTGTGTTTATGTAGTATTGCATGCATTTCTAATGTAATGACATCTTCAGATCATTTTGCGAGCGTTATAAATACGCTTCCTTGTTGGCATTTTCTAAAACTAGTAATCGGGGGAAAACCGCTATTACTTATGTACAGTGGCTGCGGGCCGTCATCAGATCTAACATTTTGTTAGATCTGACTTTAGTGAGATTGTATATGCGTCTATGAAAAATATAACAGGACTACGTTCTACAAATTCTGAACGTGAAATACAGTCAGTTTCTAGCATTGTTTACTCTTGAGTTTCTTTTATGTTTGCTTAAATAATAATAAATTGCATTTCTAGCCTTGGAGAAACGAAGTAAGGATCGCCACCACAGAGAATAAGAAACACAGGGACGGATGAAGTAAAAATATTTAATTTGATATATTCTCGATCTAAAATCAATAGCGCACCGAACACTTATAAATGTATTAAATACATGCACAATTATTGTTCATACTGACAGCATAGAATCGTATAAGCTTAAGCATGCTGAAAGTGGAATCAGAATTTTCCTAAGGGGAATACTTCAAGCTGGAGATCCTTTATTTAAAGAAATATCTTATTCCACATTCAAGCCTATACGTTGAAAATGTGGTACTGTTAGCTTTATGGGTGCTTTTTGTGCCAAATAAAACAAAGTCGTATACACAACTGAATAAGGAAATGCCGCAATAAGTTTTTATGTTACTCTCTTCTTGTTATTCAAACAGTTAAAGAACTTAACATTTAACGGTTCATGAAAACTTGGTTTTGATCAATATCATTTCCATTGGAAATTTCACCAAAAGAAAATATTCCAGTCTGATTCATTCCTATCGGAAATACTCAATTCTGTCGGAATTCAAAATAGATCAGATCAGAAAATATGGTGAATATTCTAGTAAGACAACAGTTAAACAAATCGTTTTTTAATATAATATAATAACCAAGTATTATGACGATAAAAGTCAGAGATATAAGGATAATTATCTATATTTATGTAATGAGTCGTTTTGACGAAAACATTAAACGATGTTGACGATTACAACAATGTCAAGTTGTCAATCATGACCACGAGAGTCAGATTTTGTCAACAAAATATAATAAAAATAACTTACTTACAGAATAGTGAGCGTTAATATAAAATGCTATTTACATTTTGTTTTTCTTTAATCACAATCTTTTTTTTTTTTCATTTTCACAAGGAAACACAACAACTGACTTTACTGACTGGAAATTATAAAAAGGACATAAGTTGCGATTAAAATAAATGTTCGGAATAACTTTTCCCACAGGACTGATTCCGCTCGGAAAGATAAATACAAAATGAATTCCGATAGGAATTAAATAAACACAGGAAACATTCCAATCGGAATTATTCAAACTAACAGTTCTATTATGCGTATCCATAATCGTACGAGACCATGTGGCTATCCTAATTTCATACAGATTTTAACCGAATTATTATTCATGTATTAAACCGATTTTTTTGTTTAATAATCATTATCTTCAAAATAATATAAGTTAAAACGTAACTTTTACATCAAATCTGAGATGATGGTAATTAAAACACACTACTGTATACTATAACTTGTTCACGATTTTTATGCGCCCGTTTGAAAAACGGGACGTATTATGGGAACACCTGCGGCGAGCGGGCGGGTTGGCGGGCGGCGTCCACAGTCCGCTCTCTAAGTCAAAGAGTTTTCATCAGCTCTTTATCAAACTTGGTGAATATGTTGGTGTGCATAATGTCTCGACCAAGTTCTATAACCAGCCAAATCCCCCAAGGCACTCCTGAATTATGGCCCTTGAATTGTCCAAAATTACTGTTTCAGCTCTCTAAGTCAAAGAGTTTTCATCCGGTCTTTATCAAACTTGGTGAATATGTTGGTAGGCATAATATCTCTGCCAAGTTCGATAACCAGCCAAGTTGCTTCAGGCACTTAAGAGTGTTGGCTCTTTATTTATACGAAAAATGTGGCAAATTAGCCAAACTTTTTGACGGGCGTATTTTGTGGCATTTTGGCACTGTTGTTTAAAGATATTGATTTTTTCTTGAATTACATGTTTCTCTCTTTTTTTTAAATACAATAGTTATTGTAAAATTTAGGTGAAATAACAACAATAACTATATGAATTTAAAAACTTGTATGTGTGAATTTCTTTTACATTGTCGATTAAACATGTTCTCTTATAAAATGAGTTCTCCACCGATTTCAGGACTGCTGCCCAAGAGATCATATTCTGCCGGTGATTTAGAAGTTATACATGTATCCGTGCGTCATGCAAATGTAATTCAAAACCAACCAACTTATCGCTTATTAAAATAGAAAAGGATAAAACGTTTTGAAATATTTATTTTTTGACATGAAATATTGCAGTCTCGGTTTTTAGCCGGTTAATGCGAAATATCGGAAACATAACGATTAGAACCAAGTTGAGCTTAAAGTTCCCTTTTCATGTAATAAAATTTACACAAGTAAACATAGGTACCCATTTTGATTTACCGATAAAACGATGAAACTTACTATGAAACCTTTAACTCAGTATTTAACGCGATATTTTCAAATCAAGAACACTCCATAATCTGCATTGTATAATTTCAAATTAAAAAAAATGAGATTAACTTTTGTCAAGAAAATAACCGACAGGACTGAAAAGGATCAGCAAGTCTGACAAGTAATCTTAGAATATAAATCAAAAAGTACGTGAAGTTAAAAAATAGAAGCACGAATGAGAAACTGAATAACGAATTTCACCTCTTCAATTATTCATACTGGAGATAACTTTATATAATATTACACACATACAAGTACAACATGTATTATGTGACGGCTGTATTAGTGCACGAGACTTTGTCTGTGTGAACACAACAAAAGACTTTAATCTATATCATTTTGCTGTATTTCTTGATCAGCACTATCGTATTAAAAGGTAAAAATAATTGAGATATATGGATAATTATCTAAATTAATGTAATGAGTCATTTTGACGAAAACAGTAAACGATGTTGACGATTACAATAATGTCAAGTTGTCAATCATGACCAAGAGAGTCAGATTTTGTCAACAAAATATAATAACAATAACTTACTTACAGAATAGTGCGTTTACATTGTCTTTTTCTTTTATCACAATCTATTTTTTCATTTTCATCAGAAAAACGACAACTGACTTTACTGACTGGAAATTATAAATACGACATAGTTTGTGATTAAACTAAATGTTCGAATAACTTTTCCCACAGGACTGATTCCGCTCGGAAAGATAAATGCTACATGAATTCCGATAGGAATTAAATAAACGCAGGAATCATTCCGATCGGAATCACCTCTTCCGATCGGAATTTTTCCGATAGGAAAAAATTCCGACCGGAAAAATTCCGATCGGAAAATTTTCCGACAGGAAAATTCAGGATTCCGATCGGAAAATGTCGATTCCGATCGGAATCGAAGTTTGACACTGAATTTATTTTCCAATTTTCTCGAAAACTAAACAAGATATGGCATTGAAACATTCCAGTTTTTCTATTTAAATCATGTGTAATCACCTGATAAAAAAAAAACCGCAAGAAAATCGATAAAATAAAAAAAAAGTTTTCGGAAAATATAATATTCCGAAAATTCACAGGATCGTGTTAAAATGATATTTCACTGTATGAGAACAGTGAAATACCACTTCTTTCACCGGGAAAATTATATAATTCACTGAAAAGCATAAAATAAAGTGCGATACTTTCTGCCAAACACATGCTTCTATCTGATACAGAACATACAACTCATGTTTAATATAACCTTAAACCCCCTGATCGATCCTCATCAAAATACATGTAACAAGTCAAATATAACTTAGAAAAATGCATGCATTTAAAGTGGGACTTTTTGAATGATAAAAATAGTTTGATAATAATCTTGAGGTATGTCCTCTTCCGATAACTGAGTTAGTGCTTGCAGAGTTGTTTATATAGTGTCTTTACAAAAATTCACCTTTCCTCAATGCAGGCCATGGTTCAAGCCTTCTGTGTTATAGTTGGAATGTCAGTTCTTACTTACCTCGGCGTTATAAAGTTTGTCGTGGAGACCGCCGGAAGAGTTCTAGCCTTCTGTATAGAAACCAGTCCACCGGAAGGAATTAACGCCGTCGGCAATATTTTTCTTCATGTGGTACGTTTTACATTTAAGAATGACAGGGACTAGCTGGTTTTTTTATCAATATCAATATCAATATTGCAATTACTCTTGAAGTTCAAATGGGGGAATTCTATTTGTGTAGTTGTATGTGAATCAGGGATGGGAGGAAAGGCTGAGGTTCGTGACGATTTCAGATAGCAATGAACGAACCTGAAATATTTCTGACATATTTCTTTTTAAATTTAGTTCATTAAGTAAAATGTGCATTATAACTGAATTTATATTTCCTTCGATTGATATTCGATATTAAGATAAATATTAAATATTCCTTAAAAAATATATCAAGAAGTTTCCATTACTAAAATGCTAAAACTGTACAAACATCTAGCTTTATATGCAAATAGAACAATCTTAACGTCCTTTTGAATAAAATTTCTCCTACAATTCGCCATTTTTGTCTTTTTAATCGCCAAAATGACAAACCATTTTACAAGAAATCTCTTTTCTCCAGCCTGAATCCGCCATGTTAATTCAAGAGTACATTGCGGATATGACGCCATCACAATTGTTCGTGACGTATGCAGGAGGGCTAGCAACCGTTGGTGGGGTCTCGCTCATCATTTTTATGGCGTCGGGTGTAAGACGTTTATCTTAAAGATCAACTACATACGTACATGTATATCTTAATGACCTAATTATACAGATTTAATTTTGCGAGTATAACATGCATCCGATTAACATGTACATTTTATAGTTTACACATGTACACTCATCGTGCCAATTTGATAATTTATTAGACACTTCCAAGCTTTTAGTGGTCTATAAAAAGATTGAAATCTAAATAATATTTATGATTGTAAAATGTTATAATATTATATTATTTTCGGACTGTTCTTACACGAATCCATACTTTACAAGCTTTAAAGTGAATCACGTTGTATCCGAATCTGTTCAATGTTTGGTTTTAGTATAGTTTAAGGTGGCCGCTCTAAAGAAAGATGAATTACATTAGAATAACAAATTTAAACTCAGAGTTCACATAATTTAACCAAAAGTTACTCTTACCAATATAGGTACCAGCGGCACCTTTGGTAGCAGCATCTGCCATGTCGGCGCCGGCGGCTCTAGCTGTCTCAAAGCTAGTGTTTCCATCCCATGATAACGAACAAGTTCCTGTGCCTACAAATGCAGAAGGTGCAAATGATGTTAACCCAAAGAAAAACTTTCTGAGGTGCTTTTCTATTTTTCCATAAGTATTTTTGTTACCTGGAATTCTGTTGTAAACGTTTACAAATATTAACTGAAACGGGATTTCATTTTCGATTTTCTTTACTTAATGAATCCATTACGAACTTTGTACAGCTGACTATTACATTTACCAAATTCATATTCCGAAACGAATACACTCGTGCTAAATATTCTTTCTTATCAAGCGATTGTATTGTTTTATGACGGAACTAGTTTTCGTTTCATATAAATGTCACTTTCTATCATGCATGCAGTTATTGCATGAATTACCTTAAACATTGAATTTTTAATTAAATGCTTAAAGATTAAAAGCATCTGTTGTAATATCATATCTTTATGTAAGACTTTAATTTTCAATAAATTGTGAAACTATTCGGATAATAAACAAGTGGTTTGCCTGAAAGTTGGATTACAAAATACACGCCGTAATATTTAATATGGGGTCACATTTTTAATGGTTGACACGTATTTGTTCTAAATATTAACAAAAATGATCCGATATATTTCTCAAGTTAATATCATATTTAATATGCCATTGTGACAAATCATAACCTCACACCATTTTCAGGCACCCAAGATCTCTAATGGACTCGATTATTCTCGGTATAAATCAGAGTGTTGCTTTGACGGTGCAAGCGGTTGCTTTCATCATGACCTTCATTATAATCTTAGAATTTGTTAACAACACGTTAACTTGGTTTGGAGACAGAATCGGAGTCGAACATTTGACAATACAGGTACATTTGTAAGGTAAAACGCTCATTGTTAAGGCATACCAGGATACCTGTTACTATGTCTTTTCCATTTTACTGCCATGAAAAAAAATTGTTAGGTCTGCATAAATATCGAAACGATTCGGTCGTGTTCTTTTTGTATCTTAAAAGTAACATTTCTTTAAACAGATTATGCACACGGATTGCACTATCAGTTTTCAACCTTGCAAATTTAATACTTTCTGAAAAATATGTTACACATTTATTAATCTCAGACTATGTATTTTTATTCTGATATTATTTTCTTTCTTTTTTCAACACATTGGAAAGTGTTATATGACTTGTTGTAGCAAATAATGAATTGTCAATATTTAATATATATTTTTTCTACATATTTTCACCGGATACCTCAAATACTTAGAGTACACAATTCCTACATATTATTCCAATAGAATGTATCATAAACTTTCAGATCTTTTTTTCTACATAGGGTTACACAACTAGTTTATATTTTCGTACATATTTTATTCCACGGATATCTGATATTCTTTTTAGTACAAATTTACATAGTTACTGTATCCCAAGGGATACCTCCTACAATTTCGGTTGATAAGTTCGTACATATTTATACCACGGATATATTTTTACAGTATATATTTTCCTACATATTTTATCCCATGGGATACCTTATGGGAGCCAGATCTGAGGACTGTTTGTTCATAGGAGAGTTGCTAGGTATACGTACGTTTAGCCTTGCGGTCGTAGCATTCCCAAAACTAGGACCAATAATGCAGGTAAAAGATTATGGCTTGTGTTTTAAGTTTAGGTACGTATTCATGCGTTAATGTTGTGCATTTGTATTTATACGTAATAAGTCGTTGAAATTAAATTTTGTCCCGTGGTATTGCAGTATTTTGTAGTGTTGGGATAACCATTTTTGAAAATCAACATTTACACATCCTTAAATGTCTTTCGAAGTAAATGAATTGATTTATTAGACATAAATTCAACCACTTATTTCGGGTAGTGTTTATTAATAAACATTTGCAAACTAAATCTGGTTGTGCCGCATTAGACCGATTTAATTTTGTTGATGCTCAGTTAGTGAACACTAACCTATACACAATAGAGTTTTCTTGACATCAAACTGATGCATTAATCATGTTAATAGTAAACTTCATTTGAGCGACGTCTTCGGGAAAATGTATGCGGAAATATTTGATGATTTTTGTTGTTGCTAATTTTGAAATTCGATGATATTTATACCAATAATATGTAATTGCATGCATGCTACAAATCAAACTAGTCTAGTAGTTGATTAATAAACTTGAGCAGACAAATATAAATTATGCGGTATATAACGTTATTTTGTCAAAATATATATGGAATTACCTATTAATTATGGCAAAAATTAGGTAATTGAAAATTCTTACTAATTTAAAAGATATATACAACTGATATATTACACATATATCACGGTACCTGTTGATATTATAACCAGCTGTTAAAGAATATTAAACTAAAAGGTCTATCGGGCCGGGTGCATTATATTTGTTAATTTGACATTTGTATGTAATATTGTACTTAGTATACTTACTTACTGACTATACCACCGTTCGTCGAAACGTATAGTTTAGTTTTTGTTTCAGAATGGCATTGCATATCGCCAGTACATAGCTGAAAGTGTCAACAACACAGTTACTTTTGTTGGCAATGATGTTGTTCTGGACAGCTTAAACCGAACTCTGGTTGGTGGTGTAATTGATGTAAGTTATTACATGCATATTATATATTAGGTAGTTTTCTTCCCGTTTAAAGGTACATTATTTTAAATTTTCAACAACTATTTAGGATTACAAATTTCAAATTTTAGTAGCCACAACAACACAATATCTCTGATGGTTACAAAAAAGTAATGTTCACAACTTTTTGTGAAGCACGCCATTTCTCAAGCTTCTTACATTTAAAGAAGGGTCACTGTTAATAGTTAATTTTGAATTTCAAGCGTTTCAAACATTTTACTTTTTTCAAAATACGAACATTTAATATGTATATATTAACACATATATTTAAGCATATTTTCTGCTTCTTCCGTTCGCAAAAATCACATAGTTATCACAGGCACATATACCATGGCATTCTAGGAAAACTGATTCAGAAATGATGTAAACCTGGATACAGATCAACAAGAAATTGTATTTCTTTTCATTTTAATTTCATTAAGATTAGGTTCAATATAAACTGACACCTGCATATAAGCCGTACTAGTAGTCGATGCCTTTTGATAATACATAGTTACCACAAGCAAAACGTACATCCCTTTCCGGCTGGTAGCCACAATCTTGTACGAAAACATTATATATTCCTTAGTTGTAAATAAAAGCAGATCATGATACAAATAAAATAAACTGACCAGGAACAGGAACACAACTGTGACAGTGCACATTACATGTAAGTGCTTGCAACATTTATAATTACATTTAGCATCACCATTCTAAAAAATTTGCAACTGTTGCCAAATATAGATTTGGATATTGTTCAATCACCCCAAGGATTTATTTCCTGCTTTAAAAATTATCTTTGGCGTGTTCTGCGATATGAAGGATTTATATTTTCTCTGATCCCCTTTTAAAATTCTATTTTGTTTAGTTCCGCCCATTATTTTCTCGTTTAGGGCAAACCCATTGTTTTATCTGGGGACGATACGCCGCTGAACATGGAATGGTATTAATCTGAAAATACTGCTCTGTAGGTTCCATGTTCGCTGCCATATGCATGCCATTGTTTGAGATGGTTCGCAATTGTTCAGAATCTGTTTATTGGTGTATATATTGAGTAGCGCTTAATCCGGGGCTAGGCGGCGTGGCCATTAATATGCATTTCCATTACTATCCATGAACAAGCTCAATCAAACCGAGCTTGCTATATTTTCATATTTGTAGTGTTCGGTGGCTTTTAAAGTTCAATTTTCATCAATTCTATTAGACTAAGTTTGCCATGCTAAATGACGGAAAGACTACAGCAAGGGAAGAAATATTAGGTTTCATTGGTGGAAAATATGTAATCTATATTAATATACAAAATAATAATAATATCTTATTATAGACTATCACCGCTACATGTATGACCGTGGTATGTCAGCACTGAACATAATTTAATATATTCCAGGCTCGGTCTGAGATAATCGCAACCTATGCATTGTGTCGCTCTGCCTCGTTTGCAATCATGGGACTCATTATTGGTTCGTTTGAAGTGATAGTTCCACATAGAATAGGCGAGATAACCCAACACATACTGCGAGCAATGATAGCCGGTACGGTGGCAAGCTATCTCACCGCATGCTTTGCAGGTATGATTGTTTTATATTTGATCAAAGTGTTACAGGTACGAAAATAATGGCTTTATATTTGATCGATTTAGGGACATTACGGACCATGACAATTACGGACCAGACATAACGGACCAAATTTTGGGACATAACGGACAATCAAAATGACCTAACGGACCATATTTATGGACATTATGGACCATCTATAATACATAACGGACCATCTATAAGACATAACAGGCCAGATATATGTACCTTACGGACCATCTATAGATAGATATGTAACATAATGGACCGTACTTATGTTCATAAAAGCGCATTGAGATCGATAGCTATAAATTATATATCTATGAAACACTTTTAAATTAATGATTGAAATTAAAGACTGTCGGTACTTAGTAATTTTTCATAGTTATGAACCATTTACAGATAAATATAGAATATCAATTTCATAGATATAAATTTTATATTGTATATCAATCTATAGATGGTCCGTTATGTCTTATAGATGGTTCGTTATGTCTTACAGATGTCCGTAATGGTTCGTTATGTCTTTTTTATGGTCCGTTTTGGCCTAACATTTGGTCCGTTATGTCTGGTCCGTAATTGTCTTTGGTCCGTAATGTCCCGATACCATTTGATCACATTACTGAACATATATGAAAACGTCATTAGAGATGATAATTCATATGAAAAGTAGATGCCTATTACTGATAATTTTAATGGCTGTTATTCAATTACAAAATTTGTGTTGATAATGCATTAGTTCTTAACTGAAGCGGATGTCGTTTGTTTCCTTGGTCTGATTGTGTTTGCACAATCTTAGTTATGTTACCAACCTAGTAATGCGCCGAAGCTTATGATTCTTGGAAAATTAATATTTCTAAGTGATTTTCTTGAATTCATAAGATACATTTAAAAAAGGGGAATTGGAAACTAGTAAACTCTATAAAACTAACGGTTTATACAACAGAATGTTAATGCAAATCATCAGAAAAAAATAGTGTTTAATGGAATTGTTTAACCTCTAAATGTTCGTGAAGTTGGCCGCCTAGCAGCCAAGCAGCGTGAAGTTGGCCGCCATGCAGCCAAGCAGCGTGAAGTTGGCCGCCAAGCAGCCAAGCAGCGTGAAGTTGGCCGCCAAGCAGCCAAGCAGCGTGAAGTTGGCAGCCAAGAAGCCAGGCAGCGTGAAGTTGGCCGCCCAACAGCCTAGCTGATACTTTGGCTGCTGTGAAACTTTTGCTGCTGAGCTGCTGTGGCGGCTGGAAAAAAGTTCGCTGCTGGGCTGCTGTGGCGGCTGGGATAATTTGGCTGCTGGGAAAAGCTGGCTGCTGGAATACTTTAGCTGCTGAGCTGCTGTGGCGGCTGGAAAAAGTTGGCTGCTGGGCTGCTGTGGCTGCTGGGAAAAGTTGGCTGCTGGAATAGTTTGGCCGCTGCGCTGCTGTGGCGGCTGAGAAAAGTTGGCTGCTGGGCTGCTGTGGCGGCTGGGATACTTTGGCGGCTGGGAAAAGTTGGCGGCTGGGAAAAGTTGGCTTCTGGGCTGCTGTGGCGGCTGATATACTTTGGCTGCTGGGAAAAGTTGGCGGCTGGGAAAAGTTTGCCGCTGGGCTGCTGTGCCGGCTGGGATACTTTGGCTCCTGGGAAAAGTTAGCTGCTGGAATACTTTGGCTGCTGAGCTGCTGTGGCGGCTGGGAAAACTTGGCTGCTGGGCTGCTGTGGCGGCTGGGAAAAGTTGGCCGCTGGAATACTTTGGCTGCTGAGCTTCTGTGACGGCTGAGAAAAGTTGGCTGCTAGGCTGCTGTGGCTGCTGGAATAATTTGGCTGCTGGGAAAAGTTGGCTGCTGGAATAGTTTGGCTGCTGCGCTGCTGTGGCGGCTGATATACTTTGGCTGCTGGGCTGCTGTGGCGGCTGGGATACTTTGGCTGCTGGGAATAGTTGGCTACTGGAATACTTTGGCTGCTGAGCTGCTGTGGCGGCTGGGAAAAGTTGGCTGCTGGGCTGCTGTGGCGGCTGGGATACTTTGGCTGCTGGGAAAAGTTGGCTGCTGGAATAGTTTGGCTGCTGCGCTGTTGTAGCGGCTGAGAAAAGTTGGCTGCTGGGCTGCTGTGGCGGCTGGGATACTTTGGCTGCTGGGAAAAGTTGGCTGCTGGAATAGTTTGGCTGCTGCGCTGCTGTGGCGGCTAGGAAAAGTTGGCTGCTGGGCTGCTCTAGCGGCTGGGAAAAGTTGGCTGCTGGAATACTTTGGCTGCTGAGCTGCTGTGACGGCTGGGAAATTTGGCTGCAGGGCTGCTGTGGCGGCTGGGATACTTTGGTTGCTGGGAAAAGTTGGCTGCTGGAATAGTTTGCTGCTGAGCTGCTGTGGTGGCTGGGAAAAGTTGGCTGCTGGGCTGCTGTGGCGGCTGGGAAATGTTGGCTGCTGGAATACTTGGCTGCTGAGTTGGTGTGACGGCTGGGAAAAGTTGGCTGCTGGGCTGCTGTGGTGGCTGGGATACTTTGGGTGCTGGGAAAAGTTGGCTGCTGGAATACTTTGGCTGCTGCGCTGCTGTGGCGGCTGAGAACAGTTGGCTGCTGGGCTGCTGTGGCGGCTGGGATACTTTGGCTGCTGGGAAAAGTTGGCTGCTGGAATAGTTCGGCTGCTGCGCTGCTGTGGCGGCTGAGTAAAGTTGGCTGCTGAGCTGCTGTGGCGGCTGGGAAAAGTTGGCTGCTGGGAAAAGTTGGCTGCTGGAATAGTTTGGCATCTGCGCTGCTGTGGCGGCTAGGAAAAGTTGGCTGCTGGGCTGCTGTGGTGGCTGGGATACTTTTGCTGCTGGAATACTTTGGCTGCTGAGCTGCTGTGACGGCTGGGAAATGTTGGCTGCTGGGCTGTTGTGGCTGCTGGGATACTTTGGATGCTGGGAAAAGTTGGCTGCTGGAATACTTTGGCTGCTGAGCTGCTGTGGCGGCTGGGAAATGTTGGCTGCTGGGCTGCTGTGGCGGCTGGGATGCTTTGGCTGCTAGGAAAAGTTGGCTGCTGGAATAGTTTGGCTGCTGCGCTGCTTTGGCGGCTGAGAAAAGTTGGCTGCTGGGCTGCTGTGGCGGCTGTGATACTTTGGCTGCTGGGAAAAGTTGGCTGCTGGAATAGTTTGGCTGCTGCGCTGCTGTGGCGGCTAGAAAAAGTTGGCTGCTGGGCTGCTGTGGCGGCTGGGATACTTTGGCTGCTGGGAAAAGTTGGCTGCTGGTATAGTTTGGCTGCTGCGCTGCTGTAGAGGCTGAGAAAAGTTGGCTGCTGGGCTGCTGTGGCGGCTGGGAAAAGTTGGCTGCTGGAATAGTTTGGCTGCTGCGCTGCTGTGGCGGCTAGGAAAGTTGGCTGCTGGGCTGCTCTGGCGGCATGGAAAAGTTGGCTGCTGGAATACTTTGGCTGCTGAGCTGCTGTGACGGCTGGGAAATTTGGCTGCAGGGCTGCTGTGGCGGCTGGGATACTTTGGCTGCTGGGAAAAGTTGGCTGCTGGAATAGTTTGGCTGCTGAGCTGCTGTGGTGGCTGGGAAAAGTTGGCTGCTGGGCTGCTGTGGCGGCTGGGAAAAGTTGGCTGCTGGAATACTTTGGCTGCTGAGTTGCTGTGACGGCTGGGAAAAGTTGGCTGCTGGGCTGCTGTGGTAGCTGGGATACTTTGGCTGCTGGGAAAAGTTGGCTGCTGGCATAGTTTGGCTGCTGCGCTGCTGTGGCGGCTAGGAAAAGTTGGCTGCTGGGCTGCGGTGGCGGCTTGGATACTTCGGCTGCTGGGAAAAGTTGGCCATTGCACCATTCTTTAGTCAACTGATACATAGAGGTATTAGGGTGGTCTTGTGTCGTAAAAATGATATTATTGCTCGTTATTAATGTTTATACTTCTCATTTTTTCAACAACCATATCTTTGGCAATACTAATAAATACTGTAGAATCTCGAAAATAAGCGCATAATGGAAAATACGCGCTTACTGAAAATAAGCCCATATGTCTTACAGAAAACTAATACCTAAAAATAAGCGCATATCCGTCCCTTGAGTTAAAATCTATCCCAAAAATAAGCGCATATCCAAAGTATTATAGTTTTCAATGTTTGTTTGGTAATATTTATGTTGCTTGAAGTAATATTTTTTGCATGCGCAGTGTGTCATAAAATAACTAATGGACGAAACTCCAAATAAAAATCTCCAAACAACTCGGAAATCTTACAGCAAAGAAACAAAGTGATGATCAATTGTTGTAAATTTGTAAATAAACTTGCCTTTCCAAACACGTCTTTCCTCTTCAAAGAGGGTAATAGTGTTTTGGTAATGTTTGATGAATGCGTGTCTATAAAAGTGTTGTTTTTTTTTCAAAAATCAGCGTATATTCCGTCAATCTAAGCTATAAGCGCATATCAAATATTAGCGCATATTCAGCTATAAGCGCAGCGTATACGCTTATTTTTGTGATTCTACAGTATATAAGAATAAAGGCTTCAAAAGACACCTGGAAATAAATTCAGACTTACACTGAACGCGAAACAAATTTTAACAATGAGGAAGTAAGCGCATGATGAAACTTTTCCCAGCCGCTACAGCAGCCCAGCAGCCAACTTTTACCAGCAGCCAAAGTATCACAGCCGCCACAACAGCTCAGCAGCCAAAGTATTCCAGCAGCCATCTTTTCTGAGCCGCCACAGCAGCCCAGCAGCCAACTTTTCTGAGCCGCCACAGCAGCTCAGCAGCCAAAGTATTCCAGCAGCCAACTTTTCCCAGCCGCCACAGCAGCCCAGCAGCCAACTTTTCCCAGCAGCCAAAGTATCACAGCCGCCACAACAGCTCAGCAGCCAAAGTATTCCAGCAGCCATCTTTTCTGAGCCGCCACAGCAGCCCAGCAGCCAACTTTTCTGAGCCGCCACAGCAGCTCAGCAGCCAAAGTATTCCAGCAGCCAACTTTTCCCAGCCGCCACAGCAGCCCAGCAGCCAACTTTTCCTAGCCGCCACAGCAGCGCAGCAGCCAAACTATTCCAGCAGCCAACTTTTCCCAGCAGCCAAAGAATCCCAGCCGCCACAGCAGACCATCAGATAACTTTTCACTGCCGCCACAGCAGCGCAACAGCCAAACTATTCCAGCAGCCAACTTTTCCCAGCAGCCAAAATATCCCAGCCGCCACAGCAGCCCAGCAGCCAACTTTTCTCAGCCGCAACAGCAGCTCAGCAGCCAAAGTATTCCAGCAGCCAACTTTTCCCAGCCGCCACAGCAGCCCAGCAGCCAACTTTTCCCAGCCGCCACAGCAGCTCAGAAGCCAAAGTATTCCAGCAGCCAACTTTTCCCAGCAGCCAAAGTATCCCAGCCGCCACAGCAGCCCAGCAGCGAACTTTTTTCCAGCCGCCACAGCAGCTCAACAGCCAAAGTTTCACAGCAGCCAAAGTATCAGCTAGGCTGTTGGGCGGCCAACTTCATGCTGCCTGGCTGCTTGGCTGCTTGGCGGCCAACTTCACGCTGCTTGGCTGCTTAGCTGCTTGGCGGCCAACTTTACGCTGCTTGGCTGCTTGGCTGCTTGGCGGCCAACTTCACGAACACAACCTCTAACGTCTGTTTTGTTCATTTAAAGTCAGTTTTGTTATTTTAGTAAGTTATCCAGTGACATTAAACAAACTTTGAACAGCGTTATAATCGTTTTAGTCTATGTTTCTTTAGTACACTTTTTTGTGCAACCAACAGGTAAACAAAGAAGAAGATGCATTCATTCGGTGAATTCATTTAAAACAAGCTAAGGGGTATTTCCATAGCGTATGAAAAATATGCCCAGACTGACTGTTAAAAAAACAACCCATAAACAGCATCATCATCAACAACAACACCGACAAATAAAATTGGTCCAACAATCCATGCTCAAAGACATGTCGTAATATAAAGTGAAAATGTTGTTGTTAGAGGCGTCAGTCGCGCATTTTTGTGCATAGTGAATGTTTATTTTGCAGGTTTGCTGTACGAAGAAAGTTTGGCGTCGACCAGTTAATAAATGGGGGACTCATTGAAATACATCTTACTTATCCAACTGTACTTTATTATTGATAACATTATTACAGCCATATTTTCTTATGTACTTTGTGTTATAAATTCTTTATTTAATTCTCTGACTTGACCTCAATTTACAGCATTTACTCACGAATGGATTATAGTAACTAAATATAAAAGAAAAATCAATGGTATTGTAAGACTGCTACTCTTGACATAGGGTAACAGACTGTCTCATTTGTTACGCGTTGTCTATATGTTAAAACAAAAGTTACTTACATTGTACAACAACCAAGCCTTTTTTCGTAGAAAAATGGCTAGTTTCAACATATTGCAAGTTTTTGACAGTGTTTGAAAAATCCCATAACGACATTGCTGATTCTTTTGAAATATCACCACAACACTTCTGGGGGAAGTAAATTGAGCCTTTACATTATTATTTACAAAAATTAATAGCTTTCTTCATTGTAAATACTAAATATGATGTAACATTATAATAACATTTGATGCCGCTAGAAAGGAATATGTTTGCTTTCATATATTTGAAATCTTGCAGCCAAGCATGTTTTAGAAACCCAGTATGTGCAAAATTTATAAATAGACGTCTAGATGAAAATCCTTTAAGTTATGTATTATAGACATAATACACAGTTGAGCGGGACCGGAGTGATAATCGGCCCTCGGTCGCACACGGCCTCCGGGCTAAAGCCCACGGGCCGTTATGCTCCTCTGGCCGATTTTACCCGCTCAGCCGTGTATCTTCTAATTATTCAATATTAATACATCTATGATTTAAGTTAACAAGCATACATGATCAGTACTGTGAACGTTTTAGGTTACAAACGAAACGCACGATACGCGATAGACGGACGCACGTTAAACGATAGACGGACGCACCATACACGATAGACGCACGATAGACGTTGCACGATATGCGATACACGTTTTTGACATACAAATGGCGGTGCCTCGATCTAAATTTAACGAAAATGTTCTTTTCGCATTGCAAATCAAAGTATAATTAGTACCACGAACTTATGTTTCGCTGATATATTAATCTTCTTTTCAATTAATTGACTTTGCTGTCAATTGAAACAACAACACCGTTTTTAATTTAAGTAAAGACTCGGATTTACACAAGCAAATTGTAATTGGATGCACGGATGATTCATTTTCATGACTGTAATGGATAATTCTCATAGTTTTTAAACTGATAATCACTAAGTTTGATATCTAGTTGTCTTCTACTATAAATTCCCTTTAAAAAGATACCATTTTGAGCAAGATAGCACAATAAATAATTATTTTATGTGTGAAAATGTTAATGGAAACAAGCCGATAAAATGAAAAGTGCTGATTTTGACCAGGATACATCATACAGAAATGGCCAGTCTTAAACCCAGAGCCCCAGAATGACTAAGTTTGGTATCTAGTTGTCTTCTACAAGAAATATCCTTCAAATATATGTATGTTTGATCAAGATATGATAATAAATAATGATTTTACAGTTGAAACAGTTTGTCCAAAGAAGCTGAGAAATCGCCAAGTGCAGGTTTTGACCAGGTTACATCATACAGAAATGGCCAGACTTACACCCAGAGCACAGGAATCACTAAGTTTGATAACTAATTGTCTTCTACTATTATAAATATCCTTCAAATATATGTATGTTTGAGCAAGATATGACAATAAATAATGATTTTACAGTTGAAACAGTTTGTAGAAAGAATCCGAGAAATCGCAAAGTGCAGATTTTGAGCTACCCCTATCACACAGAAATGGCTAGACTTAAACCCAGAGCCCAGGAATCACTAAGTTTGATATCTAGTTGTCTTCTACTATAAATTCCCTTTAAAAAGATACCATTTTGAGCAAGATAGCACAATAAATAATGTTTTTATGTGTGAAAATGTTAATCGAAACAAGCCGATAAAATGAAAAGTGCTGATTTTGACCAGGATACATCATACAGAAATGGCCAGTCTTAAACCCAGAGCCCCAGAATGACTAAGTTTGGTATCTAGTTGTCTTCTACAAGAAATATCCTTCAAATATATGTATGTTTGATCAAGATATGATAATAAATAATGATTTTACAGTTGAAACAGTTTGTCCAAAGAATCTGAGAAATCGCCAAGTGCAGGTTTTGACCAGGTTACATCATACAGAAATGGCCAGACTTACACCCAGAGCACAGGAATCACTAAGTTTGATAACTAATTGTCTTCTACTATTATAAATATCCTTCAAATATATGTATGTTTGAGCAAGATATGACAATAAATAATGATTTTACAGTTGAAACAGTTTGTAGAAAGAATCCGAGAAATCGCAAAGTGCAGATTTTGAGCTACCCCTATCACACAGAAATGGCTAGACTTAAACCCAGAGCCCAGGAATCACTAAGTTTGATATCTAGTTGTCTTCTACTATAAATTCCCTTTAAAAAGATACCATTTTGAGCAAGATAGCACAATAAATAATGTTTTTATGTGTGAAAATGTTTATCGAAACAAGCCGATAAAATGAAAAGTGCTGATTTTGACCAGGATACATCATACAGAAATGGCCAGTCTTAAACCCAGAGCCCCAGAATGACTAAGTTTGGTATCTAGTTGTCTTCTACAAGGAATATCCTTCAAATATATGTATGTTTGATCAAGATATGATAATAAATAATGATTTTACAGTTGAAACAGTTTGTCCAAAGAAGCAGAGAAATCGCCAGGTGCAGGTTTTGACCAGGTTACATCATACAGAAATGGCCAGACTTACACCCAGAGCACAGGAATCACTAAGTTTGATATCTAATTGTCTTCTACTATAAATATCATTCAAATATATGTATGTTTGAGCAAGATATGACAATAAATAATGATTTTACAGTTGAAACAGTTTGTAGAAAGAAGCAGAGAAATCGCAAAGTGCAGATTTTGAGCTACCCCTATCACACAGAAATGGCTAGACCTAAACCCAGAGCCCAGGAATCACTAAGTTTGATATCTAGTTGTCTTCTACTATAAATTCCCTTTAAAAAGATACCATTTTGAGCAAGATAGCACAATAAATAATGATTTTATGAGTGAAAATGTTAATCGAAACAAGCCGATAAAATGAAAAGTGCTGATTTTGACCAGGATACATCATACAGAAATGGCCAGTCTTAAACCCAGAGCCCCAGAATGACTAAGTCTGGTATCTAGTTGTCTTCTACAAGAAATATCGTTCAAAAATATGTATGTTTGAGCAAGATATTACAATAAATAATGATTTTACAGTTGAAACAGTTTGTCGAAAGAAGCCGAGAAATCCCCAAGGTCAGATTTTGACCTACCCCTATCACACAGAAATGGACAGACCCATTTCCAGACTCTCAGGACCCCTAATTTATCTATCTAGATTTCTTGTACAATGAATATCCTTTAATTCTATGTATGTTTGAGCAAGATATGACAATAAATAATGATTTTCTGTGTGAAAATGTTAATCAAAACAAGCCGATAAATGAAAAAGTGCTGTTTTTGATCAGGACACATCATATAGAAATGGCTAGACCCATTTCCAGACCCCAAGAACCCCTAAATTATCTATCTATATGTCTTGCACAATAAATATCCTTTAATTTTTTGTATCATTAAGCACAATATGACCATTTATTATGACTTTATGGATGAGAATGTTGGTAAAAACAAAACGACAAATAAAAAATAGTTCATTTTGACCAATTCATAACATACAAAATTGACCATACTCAAAGACATCCACTCAAAACCCCTAATATATCTATCTAGATGTCTTATACAATAAATATGCTTTAATTCAATGTATATCTGAGCAAGATATTATCTCAAATAATGATTTTATGTGTGAAAATCTGTATCAAAACAAAAAAGATGGGAAAGTTGATTCCATCATACAGAAATGCCCTTACTTACATCCAGACAAACAGTACCCCTTAATTATCTATGTATAATTCTTCTACTATGAATATCCTTTAATTCAAATAATATGTAGTCCTGACCAGTTTTATTTGTTAACCCTTGAAAATTCATTAACAGTAATCAAAGTACATAATTATGTATGAATATTTTATATATAATATCAACCATTTTCACTTTAGTGTGGTTCATTTTGTATAATTCTACATGTTTAAAGAATAGAATATTCTTTAAACACTAACTGGGGTCAAAATGCTACAAAAATAACAATAACAATAAAGTTAAGTAACCTCACTGAGTCAGATATTGAAAAATATTTTTCAAAATCAATTTTATTATTTTTATGATAAATAATTTTGTCGCGACAAGAGTCGTTGGAAACTTTTTTCCCATTTAGTTGTTTTAAAATATCCCAGTTAAGATTTTTGTCATTTTTGTTAGATTCTGGCCCCAGTAAATGTAATCAGCCTGTTTTTATTCCTTAAAACCTGTAAAATAATATAAAAGCATTAGGAGAGGAGAAAACAGTTACTGGCATGTATAATATAATGATTTGATAGTTTTCAAATGTTTTTTATTAAGGATTTTGTATCTTAATATATTTTTCTCATTCTTTGCAAATGAATCGGAATACATTTTGCCTGAAAAATATTTGTCAAAATCAATTTTATTATTTTTATGATAAATAACTTGTCGCGACAAGAGTCGTTTGAAATTTTTCCCCATTTAGTTGTTTTAAATATCCCAGTTAAGATTTTTGTAAGATTCTGGTCCCAGAAAATGTAATCAGCCTGTTTTTATTCATTAAAACCTGTTAAATAATATAAAAACATAAAGAGGAGAAAACAGTTACTGGCATGTATTATATAATGTTTACATATAAACGTACTTGGATGATTCTTCGTGAATATCTTGGAATGCATGTTGCCCAAAAATGTATTTAGTAGAAATCCTGTTACCATTTTATATAATAAATAATATGTTACAACAAGACTGTTTGACATGTTTTCAACCGGTTTATCAAATAATGGAATTATCTGTTTGATACGATGATCCAGGGACAAGAATTATATGGGATGGAGTCATTGAAAAATCAAATTGCTTCATTTATTTAACATCCTTTTTTTTGAATTGTCAAGACACATTTTCAAATGGTGTGGTGGGTTATTATGGTTCCCAATGGCACACACTGTGACACAGCTCTTGACACTTCAGTTTGTTTGTTGATCCAGAAGATTATCACTGGCTTCACTGCATAGCTTTATAAGATGCCTTGATTGTATATACAAGGCACCAAATAATTCATAAACACTGCGCCAGGACATTTCCTATCTGTCAAATCGTTTCAGTTCATCCGCTACTGTAGTCCAGTTCTATTTCAGCTTAAAATCTAAGACAACAGCGTCATTGTTGAAAGAGGAAGACATTCTTAACAACGATGCTAAATAAACAATTTTCAGAATGTATTTTCCACTAAAATATCCAAGATTTTATTTTAACATTTTCACTTCCGTTTTTCATTTGTTGTTTTTGTTGACGTGAGTGGTCTAAAATACAAACATTAATAACGTAGACTGTTACACACTGTGTATACTATCTATAGATATATTTCGTGTAAGAGATTTCTAAAAAATGAAAATGCTATCAAAATATTCGACGAATGATTAAATTTGCATATGGGAGAAACTGATGTACGTTACACGATGCACGTTAGACGATTAAATGCACGATGCACGATAGACGATAGACGGACGCACGATACACGATAAACGGACGCACGATAGACGTTAGACGGACGCACGATACACGCAAATTTTGTAACTTTAAACGTTCACAGTATTAGTACTGTGAACGTTTAATGTTACAAAATTTGCGTCTATCGTGCGTCCGTCATTCGTGTATCGTGCGTCCGTTTAACGTGTATCGTGCGTCCGTCTAACGTGCATCATGCGTCCGTATATCGTGTATCGTGCATCATGTGTCTTTAATTTTATCGTACAACGTGAATAAGTTACTTACATATTCAAATTAAATCATTGAATTTCAACCATTCATCTTATATTTTCATAGCGTTTTCAAATTTTTAGATATCTCGTACACAAATTATATGAATCGGCAGTATCGTGTATCGTGCGTATACCGTGTATAGTGCGTCCGTCTATCGCGTATCGTGCGTCCGTTTATCGTTTATCGAGCGTCCGTTTTTCGTGTATCGTGCGTTTCGCTTGTAACCTTAAACGTTCACAGTACTGTAGCGACATCATTTAGCCATGGGAGATGCAAGTATTTTAGGGACCCTTTTTCCGAAAGAATATTAGTATTTTGAATTGCAGAGACGAGATCTCAATCTCGTTTCGAGTGCTCGAACAAATTTCATTGTCCGGTGTCTTACAACTGTACCTCTGCGATCGCTCATTAATCTAATGTGAATTATGAGTGTCTAACGATATTAAAGAGGTGTGTGCATAATACCATAATAAGGTAAAGACACAAAATACATGTGTTTCAGTTTGCATATAATAAGGCATAAAAATAAGTTGTATGTTTCCACTAACATCGCCAAAAAATATAGGGTATGTAGGTCTGTATGTAGGTCGGAAAAACTTTTTGATCCATATCTTTTTTTCTTATGATAAATGTCATTGGCATATTTTTTCATTGCAAATATCTTGATGAATAGTCAACACAATTGCAATAAATTGGGAAATAAATCAAAATGGTGTTATTTTCGGAAATATTTTCGTCACATCAAACGAAAAAACCTTCAGGGTCGGAATGAAAATTTAGGGTCGGTCGGGTAAGTGGAAACAAACAACTTTTTACGCCTTATAAAAACAATGGAATCGAACCCCACATGGTTATTATTGAAAAAACGGTCTATGTACGTCTGCAGTCTACATACCAAATATACATGATGGTCTCTTCTATTTTATTGGAAATGACAAGAGGCTTTTCTTCCAGGTAGTGCTCTGCAAACCTTTGGAAAAATACCACTAAACGCTTCAATAATTCAAATTTACTTTTGTAATAAATATCATATGATAGTAACAAAATTGAAAAATACCTGTATGTCACAGTTGATATAAATTCACTTACAAATTAAACATTCACAATAACTAAGAACTAAGAATGTTGACATTCTCGCTGCCAACATAAGTATACATGTATTAGTAAACAATAGCTGACTTTATGACCATACCTTTAGGACAAATATACCACAAGAGATACTGTCGCTCTGTTTTTGATGAGTAATTGTGCTTATTCTCCACGGTCTGACTGATGTTTGCTCGATACCTCCCTCTGACCGTTTGTCAAGAAAGTTGCTGAAAATAATTGTATATTGAAATTTGCGATGGCACCAAATACTAGCACCAGTTTAGTAAGTAATCGGTTTCCAAGTGTACAGTGACTCCACTTTTCAGTGTGATATACATGTAGTCCTTATTATAGGGTTCAGTAATAGCAAAACTGACACCACTAACAAAACTTTGATCGAAAGATTCGTATACAAAACTATTTCAAGTGCTTCTAAACACTGTTATGAGTTATTTTGATAGTGAAGCCGAGTAATAACGCATTCTCAACTGATAAAAACAACTGACTAGTATGAAGCTTAAATTTTAACGGCTCTTTTTACAAGTTTACTCCAATTATTTACCGAAAGAGAATAGTTTCGTACATGTTTATTATCTTTAGATTTACTGTCATCGTGCGGTGATTTGGCAGGCAAATCAAACTCCTAAAGGCTGTCAGAACACTGTGTAATACTACTTTTGCCATGCATTTTACCCGTAGGCTACTTACTACCAGCGGTGGCAATAATCTCGAAGTGAAGACGCCGTCTCGCCCAGGGGATTCAGGTAAAGTATTGTCTGCTCTTTGACCCGGATAATCTTTCCAAAATAACAACATATAATAATTATATATAATGTTTTCATAAAAATACATCTTAATCTATATATAAATATTCGTAAAACGAAAATGGTCATTTTAATTTAAGTGACATCAGCACTGAAAGACATAAAGCTTAGATTGAGTTTTGAGTTTGGAACAAACAATAACTCACATTTGCAGAACCACCAAAGATGCTATATGCGCAAATCCTATTTTTATCAGTTTTTCTAATATGATACGTTTTAGATTAACATGCAAATTCAGTAAATTTATAACCCCTCCGAAATGATCATGTTCTTTCGTTATTTCTTCAACCACAAATTTATCATATGTTTGACCTATAAATGTAATATTGACCTTGAGGTAACACAATAATTTTGTTTCATTGATATGAAATTAAGTTGTCGATCCATTATTTTCTGTAAGAAAAAATGGGATGTTTCAAGAAATTGTCCGACATATGACATGAAATCCATCAGTCCATTACACTGCAGATAATTTCAATAATTTCAAATTTTGTTTGAAATACTTTTTGTTTTATTTATTAAGTATATTCTCTTTTGGACCTGAGTAAACTTTAATTTTGAAATATCATGGAAAATAGTATGCCAAAATAACCCATCGTAGTGGAGATTTATGGATGAACATAAACTCCACTATCAAAATGCAAAGATTCATGACAATAACATTGTATAAATTATATTTATTATAATACCTTCTCTATTAAGTTTATACCTAAGTTTGCACGTTTCTCTATCATTTTATTTGAAATTACTGTAATATTTTCAGTTAAAACTAATTTAAGTGTTTTGTTTTCGATTTTTTTTACCCCATACATAATAATGCTATCGCAAAGGGTTTTCCTACTACCCTTTTAGCGTAAAACACATATTGGAACTAAATTGAAATAATTTAACTAACCAGCAATATCCAGTGATCAGCATTTTCATTAACAACGGCTAACACAGTCTCATACTGCTCCATATCCTTCTGAAACGACAGAAACTTCTGTTAAAAACTTTCAGTTGGTATATGCACATTGAATTTCTTTTAACAACTCGTCGCAGACTTTCTTCCAATCTGGCCAAATGATAGGGGCTACATCACACTTTCTCTTCGATGTATCTCGCAGGTATATGTCGCCATTGATAATACTTGGATAAAACACGGCGGCGTCCATAATCTGGGAATTGTAGGTATTTGGTTAAATTTTAATTCCCACTATCAACAGTGTCTTTTAGTTTAAAGGTAATTTCCTTATTTAAAATTCAGCATGCATGCGTCTTTCAAACACTGCAATATTTATTTACAAACCTACTCCCCGGTCTACATTTGTAGCATTCTGAAAGATCTACTCTTTTGCGAATCTTATACAGGCGAACAAATTGTCGACATTTCGTAGATAAAATTATCCTTCCCCCATTCGAGAGGTTATCGTCCAGTGACGGAATTTCCAACGGATTATCGATTAACACTTTTTGTTACCTGCTTTTTTCAACACAGCTGAACTTGCAAATGATTGTAAATTCTCTTTGTTTTCAGTGCCAAAACAACGGGTTGCAATATCTGGAATATGTCACACTCTTAACTCTGTCAATTTCTTAACACAAATGTATTACTAAGAAACGACTGATTTCTGGCTTTGGATGAGTCGCAATGAAACTTACGTTGCGCAGTAAACTTGTCCTATTCAGATCACTACGAAATATGTCCGTTGCTTCTACAGCATCTATGTACAGCATGTTTTTTTCCTCGTACCAACATGGTCATATAGGCATCCATTATCTATAACACGACAAAATGTACAAAACCTATGGAAAGCCTGAGCGACATGCTTTATGGGAAATGCATTATGCTCGATGATAAATGCTTTATTCCCTACATTATGCTATATGCAGAATGCTTCTTGCTTCATTTCTTACCGTTTTGCTTGGGTACTATATTCATATAGAATATTAAATAAGTGGTCGTGTAATACGGAATTTATTACACGAGTTATTTGAAAAACGATACAAACGAGGCTGTGCCGAGTTTTAATCTTTATCAAATAACGAGTGTACTAGATTACGTATTGCACGACCACGAATATAATGTTCAGTTTATATCATAGGTATTTTACATGAGTAAAGCATGAAAAAAACATTCTAAAATGCTTGTATTTGCGTATATACGCATGAACGTCATTAGCGCCATTGTAAACAAGTTTAATAAGTGCAATATTCACCCTGTTCTAAATTCACTCCTGTCCAATAAATACGTTCGAAGCAAAAAAAACAAAGCATGTCTCGGTTGTGCATAAATCAACGTATTTGCATGAGGCATAACGCATTTCGCAGTAAGCATGCCGTTTAGCATTTCAGTCATCTATACATTTGGAAATATCAGACAGTTTTGACAGAGTGAGAGCAGACAATAACAATGTCGTCAGATGAATGCCGCACATGCGTGTTTGAGGAATTCACATTATTTGGTAACTAAGCGATATGGTAAAAAGAAAGCAATAAGAATTTTAAATAAAAGGGAACACAGATTGAAAGTGAAACGTAAGATCACAATTTTAAAAGAACATGACCTAAGGAAGTACAAGAGGTGTTTATAACATTTAGAGTATAGAAATTATTGTTTCCCATTAAGTTTCAGGCCTAAAGACGGCCGATTTATTAAATTTAATGTTTGTGTAAGTGATTTAGATAAACCCTGATGAGTATTTGTGTATTATCTGTCAAACAGATTTATAAATTAAGATCAAATATTAATATTTGTATTTTAAAGACATGTAACAATACCTCATCAGAAAATGTGTTCTTTAGAAAGTAGAAGCTCGACTTTCTCAGTGTTACAGGTCCTATCTTCCCTACAGGTGTATCGTCTTCTGCGTTGTTCTGTCGCCATAGTTCTTCCAGGTCTGTACTATAATCTTAACCAAGTTGCTTATGTATAAACAGCAGTAAACATGGATAATTATTGTTCAATTCCCATTTATGTTTGTACCTTGAACCTGAATATGCTACTTTCATTAATCGAATTACAGGTGATCATACATTTAATACCGATATTTGGGAAACATACTCGTAATCAGCACATGGGCGTAGCTAAGTTGTGTACCTTATAGGAGATTCGAAATCAAATATTGACGCCATTGATGGCAGTCTATAATACATTAATAATACTAAATATCAACGGTCGAACCCTGCTGGGATACTTGATCAAATTATTGGTTGCAACATAAACTATTCATATTGATCATGCATCTTGAAAACATGTTTTATACCTGTAACCGATTATTCCGACATCGTCATTATTGCTGAGAATTTTATGATGCTTGAAACGTTACTTTGGTATTATTTATTTTCGCGAATTTCCATTCCTCGCGGTCTTAAATTCGCGGATTCCCGAGCAGGCAATTGTAACTGATGTGCTATTAATCAATTCGCGCGGTCGTGAATTCGCGCACACATCAGTGGGCGAAATACGCGAAAATTTACCAGCGCGAAATATTCTGATACCACAGTATTTATAAACGGTGTCTGTAAAATTCCGTCTTGTTTGGAAGAACACCAAAGTGGCAAATCATGAAATTACATTTAAGATATGCTTTACCTTTCACGCATATAAAATGGTGACTCGATGACATATTGCTGACAAAAAGACAATTCTTAACCTCTTAAAGGAGAACGGAGCTTATTTTGATACACTAGTTTCTGAGCCTGTCATTTTTTTGAAAATAAAAGAATATTACCTAATTCATGTAAGAAAATCATATCCAAATAATCAAAACATTTACATACGTACAAATACTAATTATATTGAGGTGTCTTTTATGTAGAGCCTGCATGTTGCCTACCCGCATGTAACTATGTAAATATGACCATTTTATAACGCTTTGCTATAAATGGGCAAAAACATCCGAATGTGTGCATTCGTCTCATCTTCTGCAGTATTAGAACCATTTTATCTTTTAAACAGTAGAATGATATCTTGTCTACATGTATTTGCGATTTATTTACGATTATATTACTGTATACTTAATTGAAACTAAGTGGATGTTATACCCTGTCCCTACGGGCAGAATTTTTCTCACTCTGGGGTGAATAAACTTTCTTACAAAAATAAAGAATCTAACCACCCAATGCTGGGATATTCAAAATATATGAGCCGCGTCAAGCGAAAAGGGGTCTTAACGACCAAAATTGAGTTTTCATTTATTTTCAATATTTGTATAGAACATGACTTTATCTTTCAATTCTGAAAACTTCAGATAGATATCTCAACAAATAACTTTAATATAAAGGATCAAAGTAACCAACCGTCATATCTTTCTGGCCATGACGTCAAAAACGTCATTCATTGAAATTGAAGTCATGAGTTTTAAAATGACGTAAAATTACCATAATAGCGTTTCAATGGCGTGAATCGATTGTATCTTTCAACAATATTATACAAGAACTCTTCTAAAGGCATTGTATTGATATTAACTGATTATATGCAGTACTTTACTTGAATTTACCCATTTAAATCGAGGTAACCCATCAAAATGTAAAGATGATACCTTCTTAAAAATCCACCGTTGTTATGGTAACAAAACGAAGGAATACTTGCATAATATTTATATTGTTGAATTGCTGAAAGATAATACTTTCACGTGATATATAATTAATTAAAAATTATTTCATTGAGAAAATTTGCAAAATTTGTATCAACTGATGTAATGTAACTTGACAATTACGTTCATAAGAACCCAGATCGTCTGACGCGGCTCATATACACACATTACCATTCATCGTTTTCTGTCCATATCGTCCGTATTCTATAGATACATGAACAAAACCGAACATATTTGATTTTTCTTCTTTGAGCTGCACTCTCACATATTGACCGTTTTGACAAATAATTTTTTGTCTTCGAATGAGCCGATTTTTATGCCGATGTCTTATATTTAAGAAACCATGTTTTATCGTCTGATATATCATGATTTGGAGTAAAGATGCGTAGTAATTTAACCACGAGGACATTAGCTTTATTTCGATTCTAACATGACACAATACCAGCAGTTGTAACGTTGAATGTCGTTGAACTAGTTTCTGCTACATAGTAAACGTTGATGTTTTGCGGTAGAGTATGACCAGTCCGCGCTTCCAACCCATTCAGACAAAAATTTAGAAAGTTGTCAAAACAGCCAATCTGTGAGAGTTCATATTAATTAATTCACTACAAATTTGCTACAAAAATATCTTAAGTATAAAAATAAATTTGTCTTGTTATATAACTAGGTACCAAACCCAAATCTGCAGCTACGGCTATTTTTTTAAATGTTTGCATTTCCATAACTCTTTATTAGGAAGGTCAAATTGACACCTGAAGAGTGCATTATCATATTTTAGCATCGCAAGATCAACAACTTACTGATAAAAACGGGTAATTGAAACAGCCATTGTCAATGAAAAAAACAACAACAAGAAAACTGCTCAGAAAAGCAACAAAACTGAGTCGTTACAATTTTGGCGAGTCAGTCGCGGTACTGCAAACAATTGTTTTTTTTTTTTTTATGATGGCCTTACATATTGACACTAATTATTAAAAAATACGTAGACAATAGTGAATATATGCTACTTTTTGCTAAGCTTATTTTAGAAACATGAATTCTGATCTTCGGTGGTAACGTAGGAGGAGTTGCCCAAAAAGATAGTGACTCAACAGACGGACGGACAGAGAGACAAACGACATACAAGCTTACTCCAATATACCCCAATGTCAACGCTGTTGACCGTAAGATACTAATATTTAAGAAAAACTGTGTATAAGTGTTTCTCATACCATCCGCTCTTGCTCTGCCTTTTGTGTTTTTACAAGACGGCGTGGTTATCGTCTGTTCATCTCTAATCGAGGATTCTAAAATTTCAGAAAGAAAAGAAAATCATGAAGCCAAAATTATGTTGTTAATCGGTGGCAGATGTCCTTTTTATCACCAGCTAAACGTGCCATTATTACAAAAACCTAAAATCACGCTGGGATCCAGACACGCAGAAATCTGTTTTTTTAGGTTTAGCTCAGTAATTGCATACATTCGAAACGCGGCGAGAATATAGCTAACAGGGCTATACGAGGGTTGTCCAAAAGGTTTGTGCACTGCAGGTATTGTCGTGAACATAATTGATACATTTTCATAAAATATATATCACACGAAGGGAAATTTTGTCCCAAACAAGATAAAGTTAAAATTAACATTGATGCCTGCCAATTATGAAAACGAAGCGTCCTTCAGTTACTATAGTAACGTCATACCGGCGCACAGCAATAATGTTGAGTTAGTTCATAACTTTGATGTCCGAAATTTCCTTTAAAATCGAATATGAACGTCAAAATTTGTAGAAATGTTAGTGTACGCCTTTGTGGTGTCACTGGAAAAATAACGTTGTTTGAGCAATTTTAACGGTCGCAAACAAACAGTTGTATATGGTCCCTGCATAACAACATGACGTCGAAATGTCAAGCGCTGAATTTGCGGAAATAAAGACGAACATTTTGTAATTTTGTGTAAATGTGGATAAAGCACAGATAGCGACCTACAAAGAACTTAAGAGGGCTCGCGGGACGAGTTCAGTGTCAGAAGCTTAGTTTTCAAGTGGCACAAACTCTTTGTAGATGGGTGAGAGAGGTTAGAAGATGACGACACGTCCAGTCCATGTCCATTCCTGGTTTCGGCGCAAGTGACATCATCCAAGGATTTTCAGAGTGCCGCAAATATTCCAATTATTAGCGTAATTCCCAGTATTCCGCAAACCACATTTATGCGTTGGATCGACCGCCACCGGTTATGCATCGATTGTAACGGACAATACTTTGAAAAATTGTAAAACCTTTAACAATTCTGCAAAATTTACGACGTCATCGTCGACGTCAGACAATTGACGTGCGCCGGTACCGTTGTGATGGTGTTAAACTTTTGTTTGTTTGTACAGTAACATTCGTTGTTTATGTCATATTTTCTTTTATTATCAATGAAGAAATGATTGATTCAATATATTATCTAGGTTATAGTGTTTTATGACACCTATCTGTAAGATATACCCCCAGTGCAGGAACTTTCTGGACAACCCTCGTATATAGCCGCTTTCTGTAAAGTTCCGTGCAAATCCGGACAGACATTCGTGGAAATTTATGAGGGCCGAACAGTGTTTAAAGAGACGAAATATAAGTGAAAAAGTCCGCGAAAATGATAAATAATATGAACAATTAGGCTTTAAAAGATGTCCTGTTCAGTTTCGTAAAAATCGACAAAGTTTCGAGAGATGAAATTCTGACAAAGATTCGTGCCGGACCCGACGGCGAAGTGGTTAACGTTTCTGCCATGCAATCCGGGGGTCGTAGGTTCGAGCCCGAGCCCGGCCACGTAACTTCTACCGGGATTGGTCATGAAATTATTTCTACGGCCGTTCGCTCCCTTCCGCTGTTTCACATAGAGAATTTGCCAGTTACGTGTGTAAGTACGTGCGCCTAGTATTGGCTAACCGCTCAAGACGGTGGAGACTGCCAAGGAACAATGGGTGTAGATTAATTGAATCCCCTTTGATAACTAAAATACTGTTGAATCAAAGCATATGATATCACATACCTTTTGATAAGTTCTGAGAATCTGTAGAAGATGAGGGAACTGTTACGTGATCGATTTTCTGGTTATCTTCTGTGTCGCATACGTCGACATCTGTAACAAATAAGAGAATGTTGGAATTCTCCTGCTATCGAATTCATCGAAAAAACAGTGCTCATTTATTTTACTAGTAAAGTACTACATTATTTATAAATTGAAAATGAAAAAAACAAATTCAATACTGTTGAAAAAAGGGGCGTAAAATCAAACTCAAACAAACACACAAATCAGACAAGGATTCAATAGGTGAAATATTTAAATAACTACAAAAGATCTAAACTCCTCCCATAGTAACGGGGACTAGAATCTATCTTGAAGCGCCGGTATCCACCCTGGGAGTTTTATAAGTCAAATCTAAAATATTTAAATATGCGGAATATGTAAAGGGTCATGTATCCGCTCATTACAAGACACCAGAACGAGAAGACAATAAAAACACGAGGATTTTTGCTAATGTTGCTTGTCGATTTCTCGATCTCTTGAGACCAGTGGTTCAAGGATGAAGGAAGAATATTTACATCACCAGAATGCAAGGGCAGATAAACGTGCGCACATGTACTTCTTACGCAAATACACGACCCCCTTTATGGATGGTGAGGATCGGTGAGAGATCTATGCACAGACTGTCTTTTTTTGATTCCTGGTTTGTAGCTCTTGATTTATTGGTATTTGAAAAAAATGTGATCAACGACAAAGTAAACGTGTTAAGAAAGTCGGTAACTAGAACTATTTTAGGTCAATGAATCCGCTTATCTCAACTGAAAAGGGTTCGTTATATCATTTTTTAGTCTTTCTTGTTCTTTACGAAATCTAAATGTTTTATTCTGTAATTACGATTTACTTTGTAAGACCAAGTCGTAGCGGTTGCAACAAAATAATATTTTTACACGTACCGGAAGAAGATGATTTGTCACTTTTTTTCCGGTAGGTAGTCAGGGTCATCTACGTCCGATACATCGACTATGTCACATAGGTCACTATCTGAAATATAAACCAAGTTCAGCAATTACACTGTTAACTTAAATTCTTATTTCTTTGGGTATATTAATGTTGCTCAATGAAGGTTTTGTTGTTTGCAAGATTATCTTCTCTGACGTGAATATTTTGTGGACTAATACACTTCAGAACATATACATGAATATCGTAATGACGAGAACAATAAGAAGAAATAGTACTGATAGGTTGCAGTGATTGAAACACAAATAATAATAATAATAATAATAATAATAATAATAATAATAATAATAACTTTATTTAAAGGAGATAACGTACGAGAAGGTTTACTTAATACTGCAACTATCCTTCGTATTCACCCTGTGTGGAATTTCAGTATACAATGTATCATCCTCTTGTAGGATAAACGTTTTGCATAAACATGAAAATTTCCATTTTGTGATAAATGTCAAGTTATTATCGTATCACTTTTTTGTCACATTTGAAAATACCATACTGGAATGTCATATATTGGGACTACGTTTTTCTGTAGTCTTGCAAATCGAACTAGTTGTGTTTCTGTTAACTTTAAACTTGAAATAAGGCCCAAACAATACCTATGTCACCAGCTGTTTTGTGCAGACGACAATATGATTAATTACTGGAAATTAATAAATGTTGGATGTAAATATGTAAATAAGTAAAGTTATGATATTTCAACACAGTTTTATACAACCTTTATTTTACTGTAGTTTTAACCAATAAATAAAATGCAAATTGTTTCAAAATTGTCGAGAGCTTACAAAAATCTACTGAGTACGACTTTTGTTTTTTTCTAAAACTGACCGTTTAGACCAATCAAACGCCGTTGAAATAACAGTTGTTTGCCTTATGCCATGAAATTAAAAAAGTAATATTATATCTTTAACACAAATACCGCCATCGTCGAATGATATTATGTCTTCTGAACGCTGATTTCTGCGATCACGCTCGACATCAAAAGAATCATCATCAGAGTCTAAAACAGAAAAACTGGAAATTACCTGTATGCATTTCGCAACATGTCACGTGTATTGAATGCCTCTAGCATGATCTGACTTAAATATGGATGGACGAACGCGCAGGATTACGACTGAGTCAAGTAGTAAATTTACAAAGATTTCTGTATACCTTCAGGTTGAGATGTTTCTGTATTCTTCTTACAATCTGGCCGAGAGTTTTTTTCAGGTAACACCTCCTGAAAATCAAAGGTGTGTTGACAAGAAAACGATAGTAAGCTTTATCCTAAGACAGTTTGTAGGTATAAAATTATCCAAAACAAAGTTTGCAATAGTGATGGATTATTTACGTTTCAATGAAATATTCTACACAGGAAAGAAATAGTTAATGCACCGTACCTTGTTTCTCCAAAACAAGAATTTCTTATCCTCGTCATAGTCGTACCGAATTTCGTCACCGTTCTTTATTGCTCTGATGGCGAACAGGCAAAGCCTTGGGTATCCTTCAAACACCATTAACTTCATTTTAGCGTTACACTTTGGGTCTTAAGGTGAAGCATCGTTCACGTATTTTGCCAATCTTTGTGTTTCTGTTGTAGCATCGATGCTGAAATTAATCAACAAAATTATTTTCAAATGAGATAACATAATAATTGTATAGACACACATTATTTTGTGCAATTGTTTATTATTTGGTTAACTTATGCACGACGCAAAACGTATAATGGGATTTTCGTTTCAGCAATATTATTGTAAAAGTGATTACGTCAATCAAAAAAGGTGTGTTTTCAGTTTTAACAACATTTGTGCAGTATATTTGCCATAGGAAACCTCCCTTTTATAAGACCGATCCAGCATTTGATTTAGAATATAAAATGAATTATATCCTCTACAGTATAATAAGAACGGATCCTTGGTCTAGTGGTAAGACACTTGAATCGCAATTCAGATATTGCGCGACTTCAGGAACGAATTGTTCCGCGAAAGAACGAGTGTATATGACATACGCATCTACACTTAAGACAAAGATGATATGAAATTGTTCTTTTGAAGGAGAAAATTTGACACCATCACAGTTAAAGTACTTGTAATATTACGGAACAAATTAAAATGACGCTATGCACTCGATGTTTAAATTGCACGTCAATGCGGGAATTGCATTCATAATTTTAAGAAGATTTTATTTATGCCAAATTATGAATTTATTGTTATTAGGTCCCTAAGTGCACACACTGTGTTTATCAGTATTAAAATAATTGCTCGAATAAAGCTCATGCTCTGAGGTGACTTCCAGGTGTCAGAGACAAATCGCTACACCGCTAACCAGTTAAAATGCTCAATTTATTGATATATGCCTTCTCCAGTGTTGGAGGCGGGACAAGTAATTGAAGCATTATTCGGCATTTTAAGTGTTGCCATTGATTTGCTTGGTCAGGTTTCGAAAAATGTTTAAACAGATTTTGTCTTCCATTTGCTCTGTTCAGAACCAAAACAAATTTTTGTTCTTTAAATCTTTACTATATTTGCATGTAAAAATAAACAATATCTATACAAGAACAAATTCGAAACTGTCTCGCACAGACTTTATCTTCTTTTTGCTTTGTTCACAACAGAAGCAAACTTTTGTTTTCAACTTAACTAAGCACTTATTAATGATACTGTAACTTAAATTTTAAATTAAGAATGTCACTTTAATAAAATTTTAAACATAAAATAAAACAGAATTGGTAAGTAACAATAATATTAATTAATATTATACCTCATTTGCATAAGCCCTTCTGTATTTAATATGACGTCATCCAGTCCATAAATCGCATATTGACCGGCTATCCGGTCCATAATTCTTATATTGACCGTTTTTGATTACTTCAGAATCTAATATAAGAATAATTATCTTATAAAGTGCGGGTCTGTTGCCTAGTAATATTTAATTTGATTAACAAAAATGGAATAGTAAAAGGCGTGCTTTGTATGCCTGATGGCTTGTAAATAATAAAAAATCTGTATGGGATTTTTTACACACTGAACAAATCAAATTATTATTTAAAAGCAAATTATAGTAAAAATGACAGCAACAAAAGATATGAAAGAATTTAGATTCGGTATAATATAACAAATAAAACATGGCATTGAGGGCAATATGCAAGTTTACGGACTGGTTGGTCAGACCTCGGAAGGTATATGGCCCTCAGCTGCGCTTCGGGCCATATACCTTCCTCAGTCTGACCAACCAGTCCGTAAACTTGCATATTGCCCTCAATGCCATGTTTAATTTGTTAATTATTGTTGCTTTTGTTTCATTTAAAGATATAAATTTCAATATTTTTAAATCATTTTGGTAAATAATTAAATATCGTTTGTAAAAACAACAACAAAACGTTTAAAACAACACCAACAATTCCTTTTGTAATTCTTTTTTTAGAAATATTTGTAACAAGAATTTTATGGATTTTCTGTAAAAAAAAACCAATATATTTTTCTTGTTATTTATTTATCTTACATTAGGCAATAGAAAAAATATTTTAGATTCCCATCTCCGCCCGCCCCTGTCCAAAACCACCCGCTCCCAAACAAGAATTGGTGAACAAATCGGAACATATTCTGTTCCGGACAGAACGGGGTTTAGACCATCCCGGATATAAAAAAAACATAGCCGACAATAATAAAATAACATATTCATCATTTCTAAAATTACCGAAGGTAATAGTGTCACTATTAAAGACTGGTATGGCTTTTCAAGCAAGAATAGGCACCAACCTGCTACTTTTGTAAGTTATCATGAATTTTTGGAAGAAATTAAAAAGATGGACGAAAATTCTACACCAAAGGGTCTGGTACATGTAACTATGAATGCCATTTTCTCGAATTTTAAGTTAGTTTTTTTACTGTTCTCAGGTATTTCGTTAATAAAAAATAAAACGTGTCCACCCGCCCGCTTTTTTCCCCAAAATCCGGATGAGAATCTATTTTTTTTCTCTGGTCTTACCAAAATATCTTCAGTTTATACATTGTTTGTATTTTGACTCAATAACATGAAGGAAATTAAACAAATACTTACAAATTCAATTTAGAATAAAAAGATTTTTTCGTGTTTCATCTCACAATTTATTATTGTTTTGTAACATGTTAAGAGTTGCATGCCACATAGTTAGACTACAGCTGTTCTATTAGTTTGCCAAAGGGTATAAGACTGAGGTGTTAATAAAAGTTGTTGTTGTTGTCATAAAAAGATATTATTAAATTTATCTACAAAATTGTATTTCAACCTAATTATTGTTATTGTTGTTGTTTTTGTTACTGAATTATGCGATTATTATCAATATTATTTTTAGTTTTATCATCTGCAAAAAACAAAGCCATCAGTGATCAGAATGTTACCTCCTGTTTCACTATTTGTTAAGTAATGCGGCTTTAGAATGCAACTTTTACATGAAACTTGTAACCGAAAAAAGTACATGTCCTATTCACTTAATATATCTGCCTAAACGAAGCCATCTGTGACAACAAGAATGATTAATGTTGATTTAACTGTCGATTCAACGTTGTTGAAACGATGATGGCAACGTTGATACAACGTTGAAATTTCCACATCATTTAAACTTTCAAAAACAAACCTTGCAACGTTGAAAAATGACCAATTTCAACGTTGTATCAACGTTTAATTGCCCACTGGGTTACTATACAGTCAAACATGTGTTAAAGACCACCTGTAAACAAAAACCACCTGTGGACAAAGACCACACTTTTTTGTCCCACTGAATGATTTAAAGAACAAATTTACCGGTGAACAAAGACCACCTGCCTTTAAAGACCACTGTTGGGCTGTCCTCTGAGTGGTCTTTCTAGACAGGTTTGACTGTATTTGCAGTTAGATATACCACAATAACATATTGTAAGGGTACTTCCAATAGTGAACACCACTAGGATACTGAAACTATCGTAACGAATCTTCCAATAGTGAACACTACTAGGATACTGAAACTATCGTAACGTATCTTCCAATAGTGAACACTACTAGGATACTGAAACTATCGTAACGTATCTTCCAATAGTGAACACTACTAGGATACTGAAACTTTCGTAACGTATCTTCCAATAGTGAACACCACTAGGATACTGAAACTATCGTAACGTATCTTCCAATAGTGAACACTACTAGGATACTGAAACTATCGTAACGTATCTTCCAATAGTGAACACCACTAGGATACTGAAACGATCGTAACGTATCTTATTAAATGTTACATATATTATCATATTTGTTTGTGCGATTTTGTCCTTATTATATAAATCTGATGACAGTGTTTGCTGTATCCAGGTTTTAAACTGTATTTTATCTTGGTAATAAAACAAATGAACAAAAGAAGGCTCGATATGTGTCATGCATAGCATAACGTATCTTACTTTTTCGTAACATATATTACTCATTTTTGTTTCAATGTTTTTTTTTTCTTTTTTACAACATAAAAATTAAGTTACGAAACATCGGTAGATACTGACATATGAAATAAATGACATACGCTGCATCATACAAATGATATGTTTGTCAATAGATAAATTAAATATTTTACCTGTACATAATCATTCAAATACAGAAAAGCTTGGCAGATATTTTGTTTAAATATGTTAATGCTTTTGTTGTGTTGCAAGATGTTATTAGAATCATTTCAGTGCAATGCATACCAGTTAAACAAGTTATGTGCCATGTAAAGAAGATGGCGTCAGATACGTTACAGGTTCATTTGTTCACTTTCCTCTCAAAAACTTAAATTGATTGTGTATGATATGCATCCAGTGTTTTGTGACCTTATGTAACTACGTTATCCGTACACAAAATATAAAATTTTAACATTTCTATGTCTTTATCTAATCTTGTTGTTATACCGCATGAAATAAAATGTAATGTAAAAGTCTGGAAAATTTTCAATCGCAAGCATTTGGGCTAATAAGCAAGCTTGATCATCTGTTGTCCTATTATGATTTTATATGCTGAAGAACTTTCTTGCACTTGCTTTATCAAGCAGACAATGTATTTTGTGCTGCTGTGTTAACAGCTGATGGATGTATATGTGTAGTAACGTATTTTACTTTGAATTTCGACATGATCATTTCATACAGTAACGTTATATTTTGGTCCTGTTTGGCGGCAAATGGCATTGATTTGAATGATTTATAATTTGAACTATCTGACAATGTTAACACAATTCAGTTACGCAATAGATGATTATTGGTTGTAAGTGCATTCTTATATGGATCCTTACGCGTAAAATGAATGTATTTGTAAAAATCTAAGTTTTCGGTTAACAGCAAGTAGATGAGCAAGGAGCATAACATCGCTTTTCAACATATGGGACTAAAGGATAAAGCAATATGCAAAATATCAGGCTGCTGCATGCTATTGATGCTTAGAAAACTGCGACGGAAAATAAAGATGAACTAACAATATTCTTTAAAGTCCCAATAAACTTGCCAAACAGCATATTTTTATTAACCTAAACATTTTAGATTTCACCTGTATGCATAATAACACAAAAAAATAAACCTTACAATAAGAAAAGGATTAATCTTATTGTTTACAGCATGTTTTGGGCGTTTTTCGGATCGTTTATTTTGTTTACAAAACAAACAGCGAATCTTTCCGAGCTGATTTTCGGCAACTCTCGGCAGGCGAAGGTCGCTCATTAATGATTATACAGAATGTCGTCAGGTGCCGCGTTCTTACGGCCCACGTACGGAAGAAAAACGATAACTTTTAGCCGAGTGATTGTAAACATTGATTAGTAATTTTGTGGGCTACAAAAATACTGTTCGGACCGGGTCTCAATGATTGGGGATTATTTGAGGACATAAATATTTGGTCGTTGATACTTTCTTTTGAAAAAGGGTCAACGTGGTTAATTAATTTTCACAATGAAAAAAAAAAAACGTTTTGGCAAGTTTATTGGGGCTTTAAACAGGCAGTAGATGAGGAAGGAGCATAAAATCTCTTTTACACTATATGAGACTATACTTAATTAGGATAAAGCAATATGCAAAATATCAGGCAGCTGCATGTTATAGTTGCTGAGAAAACTGCAACGGAAACTTTGATACAGACGGAAGAACGCACACACGGACTGACAAGGGTAAAACAGTATACCCCCTCTTCTTTGAAGCGGGGGTATAATAACAGGTATTACTAAATTGAAAAAGGAATCAAATTTCGAGGATTTATTCTGATATCATCGAACTTGTATTCCTTCTGATGACCGATTAGGCAATGTCTTAAAATTCCAAATAAAAACTCCTTATTTACTGTCATATGAAACCAATTGTTAAGGATGGGTTGGAAATTAAGTAAAACAGGTGAAAAGGGCATATCATGAAATGGCAGAACTTTTTACAAACGGAGCTTGACGGAAGTAATAATTTGCATTCAAGGAAAGGCTAAAAATGACTATCGAAAAAAATGCAGTAACTTGTTAGAATGTTTGATCGGCACTGAGAATAATATACATTTTGAATTATTATCCTTGGACAAGCAATATTTAACACCCCCAAGTGCAGTTGTAAATTATTTCCTTGTTGTAACATCTTTCTACAGTAATCCATGAATCAATAATCCGGGACTTAAGGCTGAATATTTTCTTTATTATAGTAAAAGAACCGCGAGCAAGAAGACCATTATACAACACAATTAAGAAGTTTATTTTTTAATTTCCCGGCAATATGCTGTTAGAGTCTGAAAGGATACATTCTCTGAAAACTTTGTTGTTATAATAAATATGTTTTATTATATACTCATGACTGATTTTAGCATAGTGCAGCGTTAAATACGCAAAATTGATACAATTCGTCAGATTAAAAATTCCGTATTTAATTGTCCAATTTTCCGATTCTGTATTTTTGCAGCTTCCGGTAGTTTCTACGTTTCAAAATGGCAGAATTCAAACCGCGATATTTTCACAAATTTAGATTTGTTGACTCCAATGACACTCTTTCTTTTAAAATAATAATTGATTTCACGGCCATTCAAAAAAAATACGAAATCGTCAAAAAATGTAAAAGAAAGTTTAATTAATAGTCACTGCGGATAAAAAAGAACAGAAATATCGATAAAACAAGCAAAATACTACTTTTTATAGGAGCGAAGAAGTGTACATACCGTTCAACTATCCCAATTTAATTTTTTTTTCAGGCCCCTTTTCAGGGTAACCCCATTTATTTTGCAACATTTGTGTAATACAGTAGAATATAACATCAATACATTACTTTTAACAATCAATACATATATATGAAAAGGAGAGCTGAAATTCATTTTCAAACCAAAATCGACAGAATTGTGAAGTAGTTTCATTTCATCCTTAGGTGTTCATTTACAAAATGTTTATATTTCAACTAACATAATTGTCAATAGTTCTGTACTACAAATAAGTGTTCTAAAACATGAATATAACAAAAATTCACACATAAAGTTAAACATACTTCATTCAAATTACTGGTAAATATTTAAGTAATTTTTTTCATTACGCTGTCCAGTTAATTAAGCTATATAACTTAGTTGGGTTTACAAGGCATATTAACATAGAACAGATGTAAAAAAAGTTTTTACTAAATTCGATTCATTAACAGATTCACTTTTTCCCATTTAATTAAGAATTCTTCTAGCTTATTATTTCTTATAGCTATTTCTTTGTTTATTTTTAATTGATATTTCATATAGGATTTTGCACCATTTATAGACGGAGTACAGCCCAGTGTTTTACAATGGTAGATATATAGCCGAATCTGCAATAACAATTATATATTTTCTGAAAGAAGTTTATTGTCTTTAAAACCAAAAAGTAAAACAGCTTCATCATATACTGGAAAAGATTGTAAGAGACTAAGTAAATTTAATATAAATATTCTAGTTGTATGACATCTGCAAAATAGGTGTTCAATTGATTCACATTCTTTCCTATAAAAAGTACAAAAAGGATGCTCTGCCAGATTCATTTTATGTAGAAGCTCATTTGTACCTAAAATTCTGTGTAGTATCCTTACTTGAAACCACTGAACTTTTGTATCATTTGTATCATTTGTTAGATTGAATGGAAGAGAATAAAATATTTTCCAGTCTTAAGTTTCAAAAGTAAGGTTGAGTTTATCAGACCATTTTTTCTGACTTGTTGGTATAGAACTGTTGGAGTTTAACCTTTATTTTGCTGTAAAATATATTTCATATAAGGTGGAAGACATGGTCTTGGTTCAACTTGGAGATTATTTTCATCAATGTTTAAGCTGTTTAAAAATGTTTTAACAGATTTGACTAAACTGAGGAAAGACAAAAAATTTAAATATTGGTTTGCAACAATTCTTTCTATTTTCTGTTCAAAACCTGACCCTAAATTTTGATGTAAACAAAGCGCGTTGCTGTGGTATAAGAATGAAACACTTTCAAATCCTAGTCGTTACATGCACATATCTAATACCACGGTAAACATATATATATATTTTTTTTTCGTTTCTTTTTCTTACTTATCAAACGGTTATAGAAGGCAACCTCCTTTAACCCGAGTGGCTTTACAGGGTTAACCCGAGTGACTTTACAGGGTATCAACAACAATTTGTTTGAATTGCATTTTCTTAAAAATATAATATTTTTCCATATAAAAGTAACACCACAAGATAAGTACTGAGATGCGCCTTAACTGGGTATAACATATTATTATAACAACAAAGTTGTCAGAGAATAAAATCAATTGTGAAAAAACAGTCGTCGTTCTCGCTTCAGTTGTGAAAATTCCAAGTAGGCCATTTATTTATGTCAATTACAGTATCAATCTGACACGCTGGCCTTAAAGAAAACAAAAATTCGCTGAATCAACAACCTATCCAAGTTGGAAACAACAAATCTATACTTTCATTTTAGTTACATTCCTTTTTGTTTGGTCGCCATCTTAAGATCTGCAACAGGCACTTAACATTTGGTACAGCTGTTACATGACAGTGTTTATGTCGATAAGTGAAGTTGCTTATTTTATAATTCAGGATGAGCTGGCAGAAACACAGGTTTATAAAGACGTCTCGTGTCTGTTGTATTATTATTCAGGAACGCTATTTTTAAACAAACGGTACACTGACAAATGTTTTAGTTATAAAGAAGCCGACAAAACCAAAGCTTCCAGTTATTCACCAAGACAATTTGTACTTGTTTTGTGATACGAGAACCTGTTGGGGCAAGTGTGAGGTTGGTGCACCCTAGAACCTGGTTTAAACCCCCAGTGGCAATTTGTTTTGCCACTGACCGTTCCAAGGCGGTAACCCCTCTGGTTCTCACTTTCGTTATTTGTTTGTGGCGTCCATTATGAAACTGATTATTGTAATACCATGCTCTCTTTTCCTCTCTACTTTTTGGCTGTGTGGGGAGGCTGTGTATGCTGGATGTGGCCATTCCTGATATGCATATTTAATTTTTTTTCCATATGGAAAACATGTTTATTTTTTCGTGAAATCAGTAAATATTTCTATTATATGTTTTATCCACAGTTGGGTTCAGTTGCGACACTGTTTAACATTGCTGATGCCAAACGTTTGCTGGAAACACGCTGAACCTATGGAAATTCTTATCTTCTATTATTTCGATTAGTCTTTCCTTACTGCATTTTTTAATGTATGATACTCTTGAAATTTATCATTTTATAACACATGCTCTCTTTTTCTCTCTTCTATTTGACTTTTTCATAGAAAGGCTGTGTCTTCTAATTGTGACCGTTTCTTATATGAATATTTCACTTATTAACACTGTTCACACTAATTAAAATTCAACACCACAAGTCAAATTTCGAATTTGAATAATTTTTCAAAAATGCTTTGTCACTGTCCATCTTATAAAACTAGAATGTGTCCTCGGACACTGATGCCCCCACTGCTGCAACAACATTTTAATAAAAGAGTCGTTACTCTAGTTAAATTGTCGCAGGAAAAAAATCTGTTCCTATTGATCATCTACACATCATGTTTTATCATCTGTGCAAGTCAGAGAGATACACACCCGAGAGTTAATGAGGAGTTGATGCCACAAGATTTGGAGACGTACGTACGGACGAGTGCAACTCTTTATGCCTCCCACATCGTGGGGGTTGGGGTGGGGGCAAAGACATGACTGTACTAAACAAAACGTGACCAATTAGACATTTGTGTGAGTATATAATTCGTAAAATGCTTTCAAAGATACATTTCAACATGATGGTAACATAATACATTTAGTTTTAAAGAAATATTAGCTGCAGTTCCAAAAAGTGTTAAAATCTACGTTTACTTGCTTATTTAAAGCACTTAGAACACACGCTTGCTGATCATAGTCGTATTTATGAGCATTATGTAAAATAAGGATAAAAAATGTCGTTATAATTTCCATTTCAATTTAAAATTTACGTATACGTTGTCATGAGCTAACGTCGTCTGTATCCAAAAAATAAGTTTGAGATTAGCGAAACGAATGTAAGGTCATTTTGTAATTATATTATATGTATTACGAAAACTATCAGGTCAGAAAGCATATTCCATTATTTTAGGTTACATATATCTGTCGTTTTATAATAACTCTGCAAAATAAGCTGAAGGAATCTGTTTTTTTACAATGAGCATAGTATATTTGTTTTATGCTTTCCAGTTAATTAAAGCATTTTCCCGATGAAATAAAGTGATATTTCACTATTTTCAAACAGTGGCATATAATTTTTTTCACTGCTTTTTTTAAACGTTGGTACCCAAACGCGCATAACATTCCGAATGAGAACGTTTTGAAAACGGGCTCAAATTTGGTAAAATTACGTCATGACCTCACGTCATAAACAAACGTTTTTGGCGCCAAATTATGCACTAAAAGCAAAAAATAAAAAGGAAATTTGTTTTTACCAGTGAAATATAGAAATATATTCATTAAAATATATTATTCACTCGTAAACTCCGGCATTATGTATTTTCACGAGTGGCGAAGCCACTCGTGAAAATACGAATTCCGGAGCTCACTCGGTGAAATATATTTTTATCTTACACTGGTAAAAACAAATTTGATATCATGTATTTGTTTAGCAAAAGCCTTCTTTGCACATACAATAAACGATACTTTTCACTTTCACAATTAAAATTTCAGGATATAAATGTATAACTCGAATTCCTGTCAAACAGGTGAATGAAGCAAACATTTGCTAGATTCGACAAATTACTGTTTGCCCTTAATTGGATACATTATTTTTGTTTCTGAACCAAGGGGTAGATCCTAAATGGTGTCTACCGTACTTTAAGCGAGGACTTTGGTTGCTGCTTTCCAATTTGGCGGATAATACCGTGAAAGTTTTTATACTTGTGCTGATATTTTCATAAGGTTATTTTCATACATTATAACCAAATATTTCCTTTAATGACATATCCCATTTGGATCTACGATCTTTACGCTTAAATATGTTTTTTTATTTGAGCTTCCTCGCTGTCCTCATAAAAGTTATTGAAACAAAACCCTGCAAGGTTTGTTGTGTTTTTTTATTTCTTCAAAAGCTGCTAGACACATGCCCCAACGGAACATATTTTACACAAAATATGTCTAAAGTGGATTGTTTTAATTTTCTAGAAAAATACGTAAATGACAAAACGTTCCTTCGCCAAAAAAATAAGGTTCATGGTCAATTCTTGTGGCTGATGATGTTTTTAAGCCATATTTGAAGGCTGCTGTATAGTAATCTCCTACACAGAGCCGTACCGTTACCTACTCCCACAAACATAAAACGATGAACGTTATGTGTCGAGACAAAAGTAGGCTCTCGGAATCGGTACTCACCACGTACGGATCCCTGAATTTGGCCCACGTTTTTGCACGTAGAGATACGCACTTGCACGTACGGCGGGTTGTGACCGGGGATTAAGTGGGAGTACGGAACGGTACGGCTCTGTGAAGGAGATTCCTAGACAGCAGCCACCAAATATGGCTTAAAAGTACATAAGCTACAAGACTTCGCTAAAAGCTTAATTTTTTGGCGATATAATATATTTTTCTAGAAAATCAACATAATCCATTTTGAACATTATTTGGCGTACACATGCTCCGTTGGGACATGCGCAGATTTTGAAAAAATCGCGAGGGACAATAAAAAACCACAACACACTTTGCAAGGTTTTTTCAATAACGTTTTTAAAGGAAATATTTGAATATTTACACCTTTATTTCCACTGCTTCAATATCCTTTACCGGACGAGTGAAGTTAAATCTTCAATGAACACCGTTAGCCTTATCACCGCGCAATGGTAAAGGAATGCCCTGGTGACGTCATGAAATCCCCGCTATTTTTATAATTGTTGCTAATTTTAGATAGCTCTTCCTGGAATGTTGCTATTTTTAGATTATTTTATTTTTAGTTGCTTTTATACCCCTCAAACCGGAAGTAAACAAGTTTACTTATATGACATCAAATCCAGTTGTTTCTTTCGTTTCGTGTTCCTGTTTTATGTTATATCTGGGGCTACCGCCCCCGAACCCCCGTTTTTATGTTTTAAGCGAGAAAGAAAATGGCCGCCAAAAATCCGATTCAATCGGGTTCGGATGTAAACTCGTACCGGTAAACTGCAATCTATCCGACATCATCAATAAGCACGTTCCATTTTCTAGAATTATCATTGGTTGAAAATTTAACGCATTAGCCTTTTCTAACTTCCCGCCAAAATAACGGTTTTTACTTGACTATCATTTACTCGCATAGATAGTACTTGCTGTGATACAAATTTGATGTTTGTTGTGAAATATTAGGTCTTTCTGTATATAAATGTTTGAAAAAACGGATGAATGTGTTCAATAAACATGGAACTATTTTTGGTCGTAGTATGATTTTTTTTTGATTTGAGTAAATAGGCGGACCAGTCCAAATGCCAAACCCGGGGTAAGAAATGTTTTAAACAACATTTCGAAATTAGTAAGAAGTATATATTTTATATTAAATTTAGAAACAAAATGATAAAATGAGGTGTAAATATAAGTAATAAATTTCGTTTTTGATAAGTTCACCGAGTCTTGAACGTCATTAGGGCTGGTTAAAGCACGCGTGGAGTCCTTCGGACTCCACACACTTTAACCAGCCCTAATGACGTTCAAGACTCGGTGAACTTATCAAACACGAAATTTATTCCTTAAATATTATGTGCTTACGATGTGAAAATATCAGGAAATGTATCAAAATTTCACGATTTTATCCGCCATATTGGAAAGCAGCCACCGAATTCCTCGCTTAAAGTACGGTAGACACCAATTAGGCTCTACCTCCGTAAACGGAGTTTTAGAATTTGCGTTCTAACTTATGAAGGAAAATGTAACAGATACAAAAATATAGCTGACAATATCTCAGCATCCTGTTGACCGATTTCAATTTTTTTTTCATTTCTTTACTCAGTTTCAATATCCATAAAATACGGAATAACCAATTTGGACTGATTATGAACTATACTTTTTCACTATATTTTCCTTTTCTAGCCATTTTTTACAGCCCATTTTTGACATTTTGACTAATAGAGCGTTGTTGGGTTTTACGGTGGTCATATGTCTTCGTTTCTCTGAATTTCTTCCAAATTTTGTAGTCGTTTGGTTTCTTGAAACGGTACGTGGGGATATACATGGATTACCGGTCTGCCTGACATATTATAGGAGCAATTTGCGAGATATATTACAGACAGACTGGCAAAATATCATCAAATATTTTTTCACGTAACCAAATAATTGTTTTATTATACTGCAAAGTATTTGACAGAGAAATTAGTTAGAAATTAGTGTGTGTTTTTTCTTTCATTTTCGGCCGATCCGAAAATACTGAAATACCCCAACAGCAAATTAAATAATGTTATCAAATCAAATAAAATTTATTTGCAGTAAAATAAAACATTATATTTAATAAGAAACGTATCGAAATAAAACAAAAAACAAATAAAAGCCAATGTTTATTTTATAATTAACGTATACATATTGCAGTGACAAATCTAAAGTATTGAAAACTGACACTTTGGCAATAATTTCAAACTAAAATAAACACTGATTTTTACAAAATTATATATAACATATGATGTGTCTTATTTACAAACAAAATGTATTTTAGAAGGACATTTCAATAAATAAATGAAACAAAAAGAGAAGTCAAACACTTAAAAAGTCTTACAAGCAAAAACAGTTATATATTTTAAATCAGCGGAACATGTCGCTTAGAACGGAAAATAGACAATAGTAGGAAATAAGTTGTTGTAGTTTTTTATTTGTAAGAATATAAACCGTAAGTACATTGGCAAACAAACCTTCTTAGAAGAATGAATGATATTGGGAAAGCAACAGTAGCAACATACAAAGATATTGAATTTTTCAACACGAACTACGAACTATTAACTTTTTAATACCAATTAAAAATAACAGACAATGCATAAAACAATTTGGAAACAATTCAAACAAAACTAGACTGTGTCCTCAGGACACTGATGCCCCCACTGCTGCAACAACATTTTTTTAACAAAGATGTATAAAAGGTATTACAACATGTGGGGATCACGATACGTAAATGAGGAGTAAGTACCACACAATTTAATGACCAACATAAACAAACGGCCATAAGTCTGATGAAAATGGTTGCAAGATAGTGTCTTTTACAAAAATCTACAAACATGTATCATGTCTAATCATATGTGCAAATTTGAAAGAAATCAGCCAAATAGAAAACGCGGAGTTGATGCCACAAAATTTTGTAAGTGAAATAAACAAAGAGCCATAACTCTAGTAAAAATAGCCGCAGGAAAAAATCTTTTCTATACGATCATCTACACGTCCAGCTTAATCATGTGTGCAAGTTTGAAAGTAATCCGTCCACTAGTAAATGAGGAGTTGATGCCACACGATTTTATTACGGAAATAAACAAAGGGCAATAACTATGGTGATAATGTCCGTAGGAAAAAAGCTTTTCTTTACGATCATCAACACCACCCTGGCTAACATGGTACGCTTCGCGAACGCCACTACGCCGCGATCACAGCCTATGCAACGCTTTTAACCGGCATAACCGGTGTCAATGTAGGAGATTTTGTGGGGTAAGGTAAGAAAATCGCAGTTTTTGGTTAGATATTTAAACAATACTTAACTCAACAGACCTTTACGGCTGTAAAATCATGACTTTCTATGATTCTAGTCTTCTCTGTGTCCAGAATACAATAGTTTGTCCAATCATTCGTGAAAATGGACCTCTTAGTGCTGCAAAAGTTGTCTATTCCCGGTTTCAAACATAATTTTTTCTTGATCTAAAATGAAATCTAGTAGATAATTATGACTGCATAAAAATTGTTTGCACTGGAGGACACTGCTGTGTAAAATCTGAGTGTGCTTTATCTATATTTACATGCTTCTTGCAAAAAATGAGGGGCCACGAACCGTGCACTGGCACTTGATTTTCGCTTCGATGCGTATCACGGCATTTTATACGATGCTGGTGTTAAACTATATTTTAGTTGTCGAAATATTAAACTGTTTCTTCACATCTTATAGTACATTTGTTGTGTTGGTGAACATTGCAAAACAGAGTTTGATAAACTTAAACATTCTTCCATCGACAAGCAGAAGCGGATTCAAAAGGTGTTAGTTTGAGTTGCTCAAACCCCCTTTTGGGCATCAATTGTTTAGTTTTTATTGAGATTATGGCCAGAAAGTTAGAATCATCACATAACTACCATAATACTGACCCATTCGAACACCTTTCTTTTGAAAATCCTTCATCCAATCTTGAACAAGGCTATCGGAGTATGGCAACAAAACAGGGGTGAAACTCCAGTCAATAATTTGTGAAAGTTAATTTTTATTCCAAATAACCGACCCGACCTTTGACGTGAAGTGAAAAATGAAATGATGTACATAATGCTGTAATCACTTTACATCAAATATGTATACCAAGTGTCATCACTGTATCTTGTTTACTTAACTTATAGTTTATGAGTTATTGAATATTAAATTTTCTCAATTTTAATAACAGACACCTACCGTAGACCATTGGTGAAAATAATAGGCCGTGCATAATTTTCGTACTGATATTTAAATGAATGTTTTGAATACTTACAAAGTTATAAAAGTACCTTTTTTCTTATTTATGTATACCTGACCTTAGACCTTTGATGAAAAATGATCCTGCATATCATACACTTGGTACACAGATTAAATTGATAACAGCATAATGTACAATATTTCATTTTAACCACATGTCAAAGGTCAAATTAGTAACTTGCAATAAATATAATTAGCACAGTCACATAACAAAAAATACGTCAAACCTAGGCGAAATTGCAACGAAAAAGAAGTTTTTAATACCCGTCACATTTAGTATAAACAACAACATATCCAAAATCGGACCACGGATAGTCCCTTTATTAGTAGTTTAAAAATAAGACAAGTTGAACGCAAAAATATAACATAAATCAATGTTTTTTTTTGTAAAACTCCGCATTCTTTTCAATACGATCTTTCAAGATGAAGTCTTTAAACCGACTTCTATAAATGTTTTTGTCAATAAACATTAGATTGTTAAACATTAATATATTCGGTCATTTAACATATAATAGAAAAAATTAGAAACACTGCTTTATGTTGATTTGCCCCATCCTACTGCTTCTGAACAAGGGGTAGATTTTTATGATTCAATTTAACTTGTATTGAATCAATCCTTTCACAAATTATTGATTGGGATTTCCATCGGTAGCGGACTCCGGTATTGTGTGAAATACTCTGCTAGCTTTGTTATGGTCGGATCAAAGATTTCCTCAAAAGAAGATCGTTTAGGTCTGTCACAGGGTAGTTATGCGATACTTCAAACTTTCTTGCCATAATCCCCATTTTAAATATTGATGCGAAAAAAGGGGGGTTGAGTCCCAAAGAATACCCTCCCGATCCGCTCCTGGTTGTTGATGGAAGAATTTTTTAAGCATACCAAACTCTGTTTTGCAATATACACCAACACAAAAAACTACAGCTCAATTGAGGCACGTCACGGGAAAATGTGCATTCGGGCATTTGACGTCAATTCTTGAAATGACGTCATAAAGTTGAGAAGACGCCATTGGAAGAAATCCGCCTTATAGTTTAGGAGAAGCTGATGCCACAACATTTTGGACGTACGGACGAACAAGTGCAACTCTATATGCCTACCACTTTGTGGGGGCATAACAAATTTAATAATACTCGGGTACCGCCTCGGAACTTTAAGTTGTAATGCCACTGTGAAGGGAACGTATTTTGCTTATTAAATTTTCACACATGTTAACACAGTTTTTTCTTATGAGACAAGGAAAAGAATCGTAAAGCAACTAGTGATAATAAGCAAATGAAAATTCAATTTACAGAGCGTCACAGCAAAAAGACCTCTGAACAGTTATACGCCAATATATGAAATGATGTCATAATGTGAGCAGTCAAAACTCTTTTTTTCACATTTTTTTAATCAAAATATATAACAAAATAACATTTTTAAGATATGTCTAAATAAAGGTTGTTTCTTTTTCTTCAAATAATACAGTAAAAACAGATTTGTTAAAAATTTCACCGACTAAATCTTTCCGTTGAGGCGCCCCAAGTTTAAAAAACAACATATTGAGAGAACACTTATGAGTAACAAATAAACGAGAAAGATAAGTATAAATTCTTAACTCCAGTAAGAAAACAACACCTAAAATAACAAGAGAAGTTCAGTCCATACACTGATCTATTATATTAGATTTTGCTTTACACTAGGCTCTTATATCACCAAACATAAAACGGATTTTACACTAAACCAAAAGAAATACCTGTAAAATCATAAAAGATACACAGATAAGTTGATTCATTTAACATGAGTTTTAACTAAAGATATGTCCATAGAACAAATTTGACCCCACTATAAATTTTCATTGTCAAAAAAGCCAATATTGCGGTCAGAGTACACTTTACAGATAATCCAATCACATTTACCTCACAATAATGTACTACTAGGGGTACACATTATCATGGTCAACAATACTTATAAAGTTTAATGACTTTGGCTAATATAGTTTAGGAGTTACGTGCAACAAAATATTACATTTGAACTGTACTTAAATCCATTAGGGGTCATAACTTTCAAATGAAATGTTTGCCTGATTATAGAATATATATATTTATTTATATATACATAATTCAAAGTAAATAACCAACTTTTTTCAGAAATTGGATGAAAATAGAGCGAGCTGAAACTGTTATCTTTATATGCAGCATGACCTTCAAATAAATAAGTTTAGGCATTCCTTGATATTTCCACGGATTACTGAAAACCTTCAGTTCGGATCTTATATCCTGATCCAAATTTCCACTTCGCAGATCTGAAGACGGTTTTTTGAACTCAATGGTTTCCAATCTGTTATTCTCACTGCTTTACCATAGATTGCTTGACTGCAGTCAAACATTTGTGCCGATACTAACGGGTCTCCACTGTAAACCGTACAATTCACTCCATTTACGCCATTCATCCCGTCTTCAAACGTATTGTGCACAGATATGGTGAATTTAGTATTCATCGAAGCTACAACAATATCATAAACAAATAAATAGCATTAATCAAAGGTCAAGTAAGCTTCATATAAAACAGATGTTATGTCTTGCTACATACATAACAGATACATAGCTCAGGTAACATATTTAATTATCTGGAAACATGTTTTGTAGAAAAACAACTTCCTATTATAATATTGCAAACTACATGTATCTAGTATTGCTGACATTTGGTATACGAAACATAACAAGTGTTGTTTTTCACCAAAATGTACCCAAGTGTCTAGGGTTTGGCACTGCATATTAGCGGTTTCAAAAGTGTTGGAAAAAAGACAAATTCAAGATTGCGTCAAATATGGCCGCCAAAATATGGGAAACCAATACTGTGACAAGAAATAAACGAAAAAAAGTTAATGTCAGCTGTTAATTTATGTAAAAAAATCAACTTATTACAAGAAGAAAATGACTATGAAGTATTTAAATTAAAAAAATCAACTAAAATTATGCTTTGTTTTTACAAATGTCTTGAAATTTAGCAACACATACAGTCAACACTCGTTGTGTCAAACTCGCTTAAGTCGAAACGTCGGTTATCTCGAATTAATTTTACGGTCCCGTCAAAATGTGTTCTTATTACATATAATATTACGCCGCTTAACTCGAATTCGAACAATGTTTTCATAAATCGAAGTATATTTAGAACCCGCAAGCTTAAATATGCTATTAATAATATAAAATCATCGGATAAGTCGAAGTGTGAAACTTGCCACCGGTCGAACAATGCGCGCGGCTTCTTCAAAGAGAGAACTTGTCGGCAAACAAGATACCATTATTTAATAAAAATTAACGAGTATCACCTGTGTAGTAAAATATTCCCTTATTTAATGCATTCGGATGTAAAATATTCGAAATCGTAAATGCAATTAGTTTCAGTTTAAAAAAAAACAACAACAACATTAAATTACAATAATCATGACATTGTGACAACCAGGCCAATAAAATACGAGTTCATCCGTTTAGGACAACAAATGCAAAAACATGATCCAAACGTAATCTGTTCTCCCCCTATGAGAATGAAGCACAAAAAAGCTCCAAACTAACGATTATGGGGTGAATATTAATTTGAATTAGTTTACGTAATAAAAAAACGAAAGACGACAACGATGTTACACAAACACCGAAACTAAACGATGGTGGTTTTTTTTTAACATGTAATAATTATAATTAAGTGAATATACTTTTTCTGTTCTGTTCAGATAATAAAACTAATTCTTCTATTGAAATGTTCATGAACGAGTCCTAGAACTCACAATCGTGTCAGCATTAGAAACATATAGGGATGATTTTCGTGCATTGGCGCAAATTCGGATGTGTCGAACTTCGGATATCTCGAATTAAAATGTACGGTCCTGACGACTTCGACACAACGAGTGTGGACTGTATTTAAAAAAAGTCATCATTATTTTATCATATTCTGATCTTCTATAGAAAATTAATCACTAATAAAGACGCAGTACTTAAAGCAACGAGTGTTTCAGTGAGCAAAATTCCAGTTTCATTATTAAAAATTAATGTGACGGCACAGTTCTCTCCCATTTCGAAAAACTTAACACGGTAACCTATATTTTTCTTTTTAATTTTATGTTTGTTATACATTGGTGAATATATTGGTAGAATTTGGTGAAATTCTATTATGTTAAATTTTAGTAAACTTTAAAACATCCCTTAGAATGAAAAGATTTGACGATAAATCCTTTGTTGTAAATTAGGTAATACTTAATTTTTTAAACGTGTTTCATTATTTATATTGCAATATTTAGCCATTTATTTTTAATTTAGAATG